>APFE030028056.1:506-24336 GCA_000404065.3 Pinus taeda | reverse complement strand
TACATCATCGATTGGTAATCAAGTGGTTTCTACCATGTTCGACATCGACTCATTTATTCGCATGGCTAGAATCGTACCGTTTTGGGAAGTAGAAATGAAGACCCTGGATCTAGTTTCCACCATCCAGGCTGCGAGGAGTTTTGTACTCATTATGTAGTAGACCACTTATAAATAGATGGCTGCACCCATACTGTGTCTACATGAGTCTATGATTATGATGTACTATGAAATCATTCCTGTATCAGAGTAGTAGTTAGTCTGTTAGTTAAAGTTTTTTTTGTCTGAGTATGGAAATTCCTACCTCAGCGATGATATAATCTTATACATGTATTTTGTGTTGAAAATTGCAGGTTCTGACTGGGCTCTCCGCAAGATAATCCTTGAAATGATAAAGTACTTCACCCTTCCTAGATGATATAAAACACTAATCTATTACAGGCTTCGCACTTTAGGGGGCAATCTGTTACACTAAAATTTGTCACCATGACTATTTGCAATTAGTATGGCTCCATCAACTGTCATACTATCCTCCTTGGCAAGTCTCATACCTCTACTCTCCATGTAAAACTTCAAGAAAGAGAGAAAGTCTTTTAAAAACATGTTTATCTCTGGGTACGCAGTTTCTCTCTACCTTACCTGCGTGTACGCATCCCGAGTTCACAATAACTGCATCCTTGCACGCTCTGTATGTAAATGGATGGGTGCGTACTCTTGTAAAGGTCAAAAGCTGTGAGTTTCATCTTAAAAAAGTTACTTGTGGTCATTTCTAGAGCATTCTAGAAGCTTGTTTGACGTGTATTGAGTGCCTCCAGGTTCATGTATCCCTATGAAAGAGGAACTTATCCCATCAAGATAGGAGCTACCCCATCCAAAGAGGGGCTTATCCCATTGATGTTGGACCTGATTAACTTCCTCTAGAGCATTATAAATACAGGCATTGGGCTAGAGGAGGAGAGGTTGAAAGCTGAACATTCGAAAGGGTAGATGCTGCTGGAATTAGGACTTCCTTGTAGAAGCTTGTGAGGAGAGATCACCATCCTTTCTTGTTTCATTTGGAAGTGGGTGAGCTTATCAAAGTAAAGGAAAACTCTTGCTGGACCCTGGGAGGAACTTGCACAACACCAAGGCTCAGGTTGTAATGGTTTCTTTTGTTTCCTATTAATACAAATAAGTCCATTCTTCTCAACAATTTGTTATTAATGAGTTGTTTCATATACTCCTTGGTCTGTATGTTGAATATGTTTTATTTTATGGGATATTCAGGTGCTATGTAATCGTTTGATTGTTAGTGAATGCAGGTTTCGAAGTGAAGGAGGAGCTCATCCGGATCGACGAGGCTGGACTACTACAACAACGTTGGAATACAGGTAGGATCTAAAACACTTGATTTCTCGTGTGATAAATGCATGTTTAGAGAAGGATTGCTCTTAATTGTCTTGTTTGTCAGTAGAAAGTCTTAGGCTTCTAGGGAGGTTTGTTTTGTCCACAAGATTAACTCTTTCCGCATGACAATGTTCATTTACCATGGCTTTCTTTCATAAATTTATGTTCATTAAATTTTGTTCAGCAGTACTATGTTTTTAGGTCAGATTTTAGGTCAAAATAGACATCTTTGTTTTTCATTTTTTGCTTTGGTGAGTTTTGGGAAATAAGAGTGCAACTCACTCGTAGAACAGTCCAGCTTATCATTCCTCCACAACAAAACTTGTACCAGTTCATCTCTCAAGATTTCCCCACTCATACGCCTCATGTCGTCAATCTGCCCTAATTTTTGGGTTTTTGTGCAAAGTTGCTTTCTTCCCCTTTGAGCAAATCCAACATTCTCCTTCGTTCCTGATCTTCATTAACAGAGTCCTAGACCCTCCAACACCTTCATCCAGCCTTCATTTCCCTTCTCCCAACATTTTTCCACCTTCGAACCTCCAAAAACCACTTTCGGCCTTCTCTTGTAGAACTTCCTGTAGATCCCCTGCAACCTCCTGTAAAAGTTCATGTGAGCGATTTTTCGAAGTTTGATCGCAATGAAAGTCTCTGGAAGGGTACTAGGGACTTATTAGGACCCGTCCACACCTTCCTCACCATCTGCAAAAGCCAACTCCATCCTCCTTTGCAACCAAACCTCTGCACAGTCTCAATCAGTCAAACCATAAGCATAATAATCCCACATAAAAATACCCAAAAAAATACAAAAGATGATTTCTTTCCATCTCTCTTCAGAAGTAGCTTGAATAAATGCAATATACCTTTTTAGAAGTTAATGGCACCCATTTCAGTAGTTTCTACCTCTTTTCATGCAAAATTAGGGTTTGATAGGGTTTGTATTTAATTTAAGTTTTCCTTCTCTTTCTGCAAGTAGAATAGCCCCTATAGGATTAGCTCTATTCCATCACAGTAAAAGCTTCTTCTGAGAACTCATAGAATTTGGCTTAAGCTCCTAGCGAACTTGTGCCAATTGATCAAGTGATAGCCTGCAGTAAGAGCTAGTACTTGTGCATACAACACTGTCGCTTCCAAGTTTGTTACGAACTACCGGGTTGATAAAAGTGAAGAAGGGAGCCCTAGGAGTTGCAACATTATTGTTGCAATACTGGAGCTCACCACTCTTTTTGGCACCATTGCCGGGGAAGCGTTAGAGTATTTGGGATTACTGCTTTTCTTCTATTTTCTACTACAACATTCTTCTAAGTAGTTTATTTCCACAAAAGTAGAATAGTTGTTTCATTTCCATTCTGCAATTTCAATTCTGCAAAAGTAGATTAGACATTTCCTGCTTTCATTTCAATTCTGCAATTTCATTTCAGCAAGCATAGATTAGACATTTCCTGCTTTCATTTCAATTCTACAATTTCATTTCAACAACCGTAGATTAGACATTTCCTGCTTTCATTTCAATTCTGCAATTTCATTTAAGCAAAAGTAGATTAGACATCTCCTGCTTTCATTTAAATTCAGACATTTTCATTTCAGCAAGGTTTATTTTAGGTAAGCTGCAATTTTCTATTCAATCCATTCCAGTTTTTGCAGGTACAAGCAGAAAAAGAAACACAAAAATTTAAAAAAATGAGATTTCCTTTCATGCCTCATAGGAACAGTGAAAATTTAGGAAAATTCCTACCCAACACCCCCAACACATCAATGAGTTACCCTTCTCCCGTCTTTGGTGGCAGTGATCCAGAAGATCTTATAGGTGAACCTCCAGAGATATACGAAGATCCTATAACAGAAGAAGAGCAAGAAAACATTCCTCCTGAGACCATGGTTGAAAACAAAAACGTTAGAAGGAACGGGGAAAGAATAGAAGGTGCCTTTCCTATCCGGGAGACCAATGGGGACACAAAAATGAAAAACATAAGTCCTTCAGCCTTAGCTCACTTCCATGGACTGACTACTGAAGATCTTGATACTTTCTTGTCTGAATTTGATGTTCTTTGTCGAACCTATGAGTATGTAGAAGACGAGCAGAAGTTGAAGCTATTTCCTCTTACCCTCATGGATGTAGCCTTGCGCTGGTTCATGGGGTTACCTGGAGACAGTACCACAACTTGGGTTCATATGCAACAATCCTTTAACAACAAATATTGGGGCTATTGTAGGTCAAAGGAAACCAAGGAAGAAATATTTTGAATGACCATGGGTAGTAATGAATCTTTTGAAGACTATGAAGAAAGGTTTCAACTCAGTTATAAAAGGGCCAGGTGCACACTTGGCCCTGAATTCTTGAAGTTGGATTTGCTTAGATGAGTCCCTGAAGACCTTCTAGATACCCTCCATTTGCTGGTTGGGGGAGACATCTACCAACCACCTTATGATGACATAAACACTCTGTTTAGAAACCATTCTAGGTCAGCTAGGGAGAGAGGTAGGGGAAGTCAACTATTAGCCAGTACATCCTCATCCAGCTCATCCCTTAGAAACGAACTTGAGAATCGACTAGAAGATTTCAGGAGTGAGGTGAGGCAGACTCTTGCCATGCAAATGGACACCTTGCATATCAAAAGGAAACAAGAGGAAGCCGAGAGAGCTTTGGCCATATTTTTTCCTAGGTGCACGAGAAAGCATCCTAGGAACGAATTCCCACTTCACTCTGTAGAAGTGTGTGTAGTCAGTGAACAAGACCATCCTACGAATTAGTGCCCTTCCTTGCCCGAAATCAAAGCTGCATATTAGGGGGCCGAAGGAGCCACTGAACCACTTTATTTCATGAACCAAAGGAGGCCACATGGACCGAGACTGTACCAGCAAGGAATGCAAGGGGCCTCCTAGAGCTATTACCACCCTAGTCAAGCCACTCCCATGCCTTCCTGGGGCCATCCTGATCATCGTTCCTAGTCCACACCCCCTCCTTGGTCATATCCTCCTCAATACCATGCTCCACCAATTGCTCACTCGTTTCACTTCTATGCTCAGCCACAACCTCAGTGGAATGCACCTCATCAGGGGTGGAGGCTCCAGTATAACTCTCCTATCGCTCTTTTTCCTCCACCACCTGCTTAACCACAACCGTTACCTCCTACTCCTCTGAGACAACCCCAAATACCGCTCAACCGAACTCGAACCCCAACAATCCACAGGCCCAGTAGGTATATAGTGGGGAAACATCATGCCCAACCTATGCTGTGGAGATTCAGGAGATTAACCTACGATCTAGGAAGATCCTCCTAGATAGCCAACCTCCTCCTCCTAAAGAGGCTGAATAAGAAAAAAAGGAAAGTGAACCCAACGTGATTCCACCCTTTCCTGAGAGACTAACTGGAACCACACAACTGACGCCAGAAGAAACTGAACTTCTGGGAGAACTGAAACAATTATGTGTCAAAATACCACTTCTCCAAGCCATAAAGGATGTGCCTATATACAACAAGATGATCAAGGAGAAGTTCTTCAGACACCCAGGCAGGTGAAGGAGAGACACCCCAACTATCAATGTCATAGGACAACTATCTGACTTGATGTTGGGACAGGTAATTTGTCTGAAATATCTCGACCTTGGGAGTCCTATAGTCGATGTCCACATCAATGGTACCATAATCCCCCATACCTTGATTGATCTAGGGGCTGCCATTAATGTGATGATTAGGGACACTATGCTCAAACTCAACCTTCAGGGTTCCCCAAGAAATACCTCCACAGTACTGCAGTTGGCAGACTGCTCCACCGTGACCTCTGAGGGGATTGTGGAAGATGTCATGGTCTTTATTGATTCCTGGGAGTACCCTACTGATTTCTTGGTTCTCCAACCAAAGGGAAAGCTCACTGGGTACCCTCTCATCCTGGGAAGACCCTGGTTGGCTACTGCAGATGCCTACATTAGTTATCACACTAGGAACATGACAATCAAGAATGGGCATATGTCCAAACAGCTAGTCCTCTATCCTCCTAACCAACCTCTACTAGAACATGATTTACGTCTCTGGTTGGAGGAGGGAGATGAGGATGAAGTCTATTCCACACCATTGTGTACAGTAGAAGCTACCATGGGGGGTACACAAACCAAGGATGATCTTATTGAGAACTTGATTTAGAATCCACCCCCCAGTGTGTTTCCCTTAGAAGAGCTGGTGGAAGAAACCCAAGCTAATCCTTTAGTTGATATCTTTGTGGTTAATCCAACCTCCCTCTAAGTTAAGAATATGGAATTTGGCCCAGGGAAAACCTTTAAGATCAACTCATCCCTATCCACCTCTCAGGAGAAAGAACTATGTAGCTTATTGAAGAATCATTTGGATGCTTTTGCTTGGAGTTATAAGGAGATGAAGGGAGTCCACTCTTGAGTTTGTACTCATCACATTTACATTAAAGAAGATTTTAAACCAATCAGGTAGCCTCAAAGGAGGATGATTCCAACCCTTAAGGACATTGTCAAAGAAGAACTACAAAAGTTGTTGGATGCAGGATCCATTTACCCCATCTCTGACAGTGAATGGGTTTCTCCTTTGGTGCTAGTGCCAAAGAAAAATGAGAAGTGGAGAATCTGTGTAGATTATCGGGAACTGAACAAGGCCACCAAGAAGGACCATTTCCCTTTGTCTTTGATAGATCAAGTGTTAGATGGCCTAACAGGGAAGAGGTTCTTCTCCTTCCTAGATGGGTTTAGAGGGTACAACCAAATCCAAATCAGCCTGGAAGACAAAGATAAGACTACTTTCACTTGTCCATGGGGTACTTTTACGTACCGGGTCCTTCCTTTTGGGTTGTGCAATGCTCCCACCACTTTTTAGAGAGCAGTACTGAGCATATTTACTGAATTGGTTCATGATTCAGTGGAGATCTATATGGATGACTTTACCCCTTATGGTTCTAACTTCCAGGAAGCTTTGACTAACCTGGGAAAAGTGTTAGCCAAGTGTATTGAGATGAACCTGTCCCTTAGTCCTGAAAAATGTGAATTCCTGATGACTGAAGGGATCGTGTTAGGTAATACAATTTCTCAACAAGGATTATAAGTCGATGTCAATAAGATTGCTATCATCCAAAGGGTCCCATCTCCTCAAAAGGTAAGATATGTTCGGAGTTTTCTAGGCTTAGCAGGAAATTATAGAAGATTCATTAAAGATTTTAGTAAGCTAGCCTCTCCATTATTTTGTCTTTTGGGAAACGATGTTGAGTTTATATGGACTGACAAATGTCAAGGGGCTCTAGATGCCTTGAAAGGTAAGCTGGTAACTGCCCCAATCTTGAGAGGTTCGAACTGGGCCCTACCTTTCCACATTCACACAAATTCCTTGAACAAAGTGATAGAAGTAGCCTTAGGGGAAGTTGAAGAGAAGCTACCTTATGCCATATATTTTGTCAGTAAAAACCTGTCCAAGGCAGAATTAAACTACACTGTAACCGAAAAGGAGCTCCTAGCTATAGTCCATTCCCTAAACAAGTTCAAACACTACATCACTGGCTATCAAACATTCGTACACACTGATCATGCTGCAACTAGGTATTTGATGAATAAACCAGATGTAAATGCTTGTATCATTAGATGGTTATTTTTATTGCAACAATTTGATTTGACTATTGTTAATAAGCCAGGTAAGGAAAATGTTGTTGCTGAATTTCTGTCTAGACTAGATCTGCTTGCAGGTGAAGAAGGAATGGTGGATGATCAAATGCTAGATCAATACTATCTCCATGGTTTGCTAATATAGAAAATTACTTGGTTTCAACACAGTTTCCACCACACCTATCCTCAAAATAGAAGAGCAAGATTGTGAGGAAAAGCGCCCCATTCACTTGGATTGGGGGCAATCTTTTTAAACTTGGCCCAGATCAGATTTTGAGGTGATGTGTCAGGGAGGAGGAAGTCTTTGACATCCTCTTAACCTGTCATGATGGGCCTTGTGGGGGCCACTTTGCAGCAAAGAAGACTGCTTTCAAAATTTTGCAGGCAGGTTACTATTGGCCTACTCTTCATCAAGATGTCAGGAGATACATCAGCCAATGTGACTGATGTCAAAGGATGGGGAAACCGACTCCAAGGGATGAGATGCCCCTACAACCTCAAGTGACTTTCGAGCCATTTGAGAAGTGGGGCATGGACTTTCTGGGTCCTATAAACCCTTCTTCAAAATAGAAATCTTACATCATTGTGTGTACTGATTATCTGAAAAAATGGGCAGAAACAAAGGTAATCAAAGCGACAATAGAAGAAAAAGTAGCTAAGTTTTTAAGGGAAAATATCTTCTACAAGTTTGGCCACCGAAGAGAGTTAGTCACAGATCAAGGGAGTCAGTTTACCTCCAATTTGGTTGAAGACCTTCTCACACACCACAAGATTAAGCAGAGAACTTCCACCCCTTATCATCCACAAGAAAATGGATAGGTGGAAGTCACCAACAGAGCTTTGGAAGGGATTTTTACTAAGGTAGTGAACAAAAACATAAAAGATTTGGTAGACCGATTGGTTGAGGCCACCTAGGCCTATAACACCACCTGGAAAACCACCACATGGTTTACACCCTATGAGCTGGTCTATGGGAAGAAGGCTATGATGTCAATATAATTTGAATATAACACATTAAGGATGGCAGCTCAGCTGGACCTAGATCTCAACCATGCACAAAAGGAAATATTTCTTCAGGTAAATTGATTGGATGAACAGAGAATGCAGGCCCTACTCCACTCAGAGGTAGTCCAACTTCAAAGAAAAATATGGCATGACAGACACCTCAAAGAAAAATAATTCCACCAAGGAGATTGGGTGTTGCTGTATGATTCGAGATACAAAGATTTCAAGGAAAAACTGAGGACAAGATGGCTGGGACCATATACAGTAGAAAAATACAATGATAATGGTTCAGTCCTTATTTGGACCATAGACAAAGAAGCCATCCCCATGCTCGTCAATGGGCATAGATTGAAGATATATAGGAAGCCCCTTTCCAAGCAAGAGTTCATTAAGAACTTGGGAAAAACAGTGTCGGTAGTGGAACAGGTCTTATCTCCACTCAACCCACACCTTGAAGAAAAAAGAGAGAGAGAAAAAGATAAAAACAGAAAAAAAGGAAAAAGGAAGAAGGAAAAAACAGAGAAAAAAAACAGAAAAAATAGAAAAATAATAAAAGATCCCGGGGTGAAAACCTCTTGGAGGCGCCCTAACTGTCTAAAAAAAAAGAAGAAACAGAAGAAAAAAGAGAAAATAAAAAAACAAAACCTAACTTCTTTTGAATAAATTGCAGGTTGAAGGAGGGTCACACAAGAGAAAAGACATGGCCAGGCTGCATACACCCTTCATGGTCCATCCCTCCATCACCATTATCCTTTTCCAGGCCTTAGACTCATTTGTTTTGAAAATTCCATGTCCTATAGGAAACTCTGAGTATTCTACAGGAGGATCCTGTAGAAACTACAGGAAGGCCAAAATCAAGTTTAGAAAAGGACCCGAGGGCTGGAAGTTTGTCTAGAAGGCCTGTGGACCTCCCTGCCACCATCCATCCGCCTAACTCTCCATTCCACCCTTGTGCACTCACACTTCCACTTTAATTTCTTTCCTTGCACAGAAAAAATACATAAATTCGGCTTCTTTCATTCTGTAAACATACAAAAAAATGATGACAAATAAAATAGCAGCATTCTGCTCGCTTACTCCTACCTGATACCTCCCAGCTGCTATTTATTTCATTCATAACTTTTGTCAGCTAGTTTTTTTTAAAGCATGCTCAAGCATTAGCCTGAATGTCAGAAGGAGAATCAGCTATGGGAAATATTGTAGGATTCCTGTAGCAGCTGATCCCTTTGAAAAACAACTCCAGATACAGGGTCAACGCAACAGGATGTATGAAGCATGTAAGGAGCAGATCTCGATCGAGAAATCATCAGCATAAGCCGAAGGCCGAGCACGCAGAGCACCACCAGCAGCAGAAAACGAGGAGATGAAGTGCCAAAGTCTGAAGCATGCATAGCACATCAATGACTAAGCAGGTAAGTGGCTAAACCTATTCCTCGATTGCATGAATGTTATTTCAAAACTGCATGAACTATGAGAATGGTCACAATTAAGCAGAATCGGTGGCCAGCTAACTGGACACCCTTGTTCAATTTACACACCCTTGTGGAATTCAATTGAGCCACGTCCAATTCAAACTGTCGATCAGATACGTAGTCAGCACGTGTGGCATGTCAACTTGGGAAGAAAAAAATCAAAACTGATAGTGGTGGCGGCGTATAATGGGAGTAAGGAAGGTGATGGTGGTCAAGCGACATGAAGAACCATAATTACACTAGCGTAGGACCAACAGTCTGAATGGGGATAACGTACCCATCCGGCCACCTCACCTCCTCACTGTGGATGACGCCAGCAGTTAAGTGCAGTGCGCTCTAAGATTCCACCACCTTTTTTTTCATTTTCATTTATGACGTCCTCGACTGCAGTACTCATCTACCACCCTCAGAACAATGAACCAGGCATTTACTACCAGTTTTTCAAAACCCTCCTGCCTATTTGGTTCTACAGGATCACTACTACATTCTACAAGAGCAGGAACACCGTCTACAGGAGGATTTCTATAGGAAGGACAAAGAGCAGCTCTGCAGTAGAAAAAGTCAGAATTTTCGTGAAATTCGAGCTGGGACTGATGTAGGCTCGAAAGCCTGATCTACATACGATATGTCTAGATAAGGTGGTGGATTAAAAATAGATTATTGGTTGAAGAAAAGAAAGGAAAGAGAAATTCAAAAGTTCGTTGTGTCTTTTCTGAGTTCCACACAGTCTCTCCGTTTCCTTCTCTGCATTCAAAATCTGCTTTTTTTGTTCTTCCTCACATTCTGCTGTAAAGAAAGGGGGATGCCATCATAGAAATCAAACTTTGGAAGGAAATGAAGTTGCAAGTCTATCTACTCTATGAAAATCCATTGTTTCATATAGTCCATCTTCTGTCAAAGTATTAATTTCTTCCAAGAACTAAGAAGCAAATTCAGGTTGAGAATAGTTTGAAGAAATGGGAAATTGCATTTAGGTGTTGTGAAGAAGAAGCATACAGGGAATTCATCCTACAGTTTCAGAAAAGAAACGAAACTCAGCTGTCCCTCTGTTTCTGATTTTGGAAAATTTCTATTTTTTCCTCACTTGAGCACTTTTAAAAACCACTAAACAACATGCCAGGAGGTTTTATGAGGAAGGAGCCTTTGAACTCTAGCAAATTGCATGAGCTCCCCGAGGTGGTGGCCCTCTTCACCAGGGAAAACTGGATGTCTTTCTTTGAAATAATTCATGGATATGATGATGAGGTGATTGAAGAATTTTTGATTTCCTTAAGACCCCATTCGAAAACACATGCCACAGTCAGCATCAGGGGTCTGACCCTAGAGCTTACACTTGATTTTATCAGTAGGATCACTGGTCTTCCATTTGGGCTCCCTTGGAGTAATGAGGAAAAAACATTGGGATAGGTTCCTGAGAAGACATTTTTTCAACCTGAAGAGCATCCTATAGAGGATAAAAATGGGGCCAGAAGGACAAGCTTACCTCCTCCATGGAGTGAAGTCAACTACCAGATAATGAAATATATCACTTGTGAAGGAAGGTTTAGTATAATTTATGGTTATCACTTTAGGTTATTGCATGAATTGAGGTATGGGATGGACCTACCTCCAGTTATGAAACTCAACCTCCCATATTTCCTCCTCCAGTCCTTGATAGAATTAGCACCAAGTTGAACACAGGGGTCCCAGACTAGCTGGCCCACCATGGCCTCATTAAACCATTAGTGGAAGGTGCTCTGCACACATACACCATCCCCATAGCTTGGGAAGTTTTCAAGAATATGTCTAGGGGATATGACATCAAAACTTTGACTGAGGATATTAGCCCATTCGGCAGTGAGGAGGAGGAAGAGAAAGAGGAAATTTAGAAGGAAACTCATGAGGAGACACAAAATATTCAAATAGAGGAGGAACGAGAAATCGAGGAGAAGTAGAAAGAAGAGGAGGAATTTGACAAATACACTGTTGTACCTGAGGCAGAAAAGAAAATAGCCTCAAAAATAGAGAAAAGGAAAAGAACAGAAGTTGAGAAGAAAAAGCCCGGAAAAAGACTGTCACAGGAGAGGCAGGGACCCAGTAGGAAAAGGAGAAGACACTACCAAAGATAACAGAGACACAAGCAAAAACAACAGACATAGAAAAGACTACAGAAGATGAAGGGAAAGAAAAGTAGAAAGAAACATCCCTTGAAACATTGGAAAAAGAAGCAGCAGTTGTGCTTGCTGCATTGAGCACTGCAGCAAAACAAAATGGAAAACGAAAAATAGAAACATCCATGTATTTCAAATCCAGAAGGAGCACCAGGATTAAGGTGGGAAAGCCCCAACCACCATCCAAAGTACCCATTATTATTGAAGATGAACCTGCTGAGAAGAAGGAGGAATCTCCCTCCAAGATCTCTATTACCTATGAGAGAGGGAGTCCCAAAACCATCACCTGGAAGGAAAGAATCAAAGTGATGGACTCCAAAGTAGTCCTATAGCAAGCTCAAACCTCTCTACAGGAAACACTGGCCAAGCTAAAAGAAACTAAACAATTAGAAGAGAAGGCAACATAACAGTCACAAGATGAAGGAAAGGCCAAAGAGATACCTGAACCAAGCCCTCAACCTAATTTAGGCTCATATTACAATCTGTTAGAAGGTGGGAAGATCATCCCACATAAATTCTTTGTGCCTCTTTTCTTTAAACTAGAACAAGAAAGGGTCAAAACCCACACCTAGATGCAAATTGCTAAATCTAAAGGAGTGGAAGATATAGGGCACATGGAAGAACAGTTGAGAGAGTTGAGAAGGGAGTTGGGCATGGTAAGACACACTGAGAGCATTAGAAGAGCCCAACTACAGGAAGAAAATGAGTTGCTGAAAAAGCAGTTACAGGAACAGGAAACTCAAGGGGGAGACAAGTCACCAATTTTTGAAGGACAACAAAAATAAGAAGGTCCCCTAGCAGATAAGGAAGCAGTAGAGAAACAACAACAAAAGGAAGAGCCACAGACCAATAATGAAATACTGATGAAACAACAAAAAGAAAAGGAATCTCAGGCAGCAACTGAAGTGCTAATTTTGAGATAGCATTTGCAGGAAAAAGAAGCTTAGATGGCTTGCATGGCTAGCTAGGTAATGGAGGCCTTGCAGTGTAGACAACCAGCTAGATCCTATGCACTATATCTCAAAGACCAATGGATCCAATTCTAGATCAAAACATTCGCCTAGAGGGGCACAATCCCATTCCAGAATTATGAGTAGTTTATGCATCTATGTGATAATAGTTCAGCTAAGGATAGAGACAAATTAGCAAAACACCTCCATAATATGGCACTACCAAACATGAACTTGTGGGATTCGAATGCTGCGCTACGAGACCTTCAGCTCGTGGCTATGGCTTCCTGGTTGAACCATGAAGATAAGAGGGCAGTGGAAATTCAAAGGATCATGAAAAAGGAACTAAGTGAACCCCTCATGATAAGGGCAGAACTAGAAAACCCCTTAGATCTCATTTATGCCCATCAACACCTTGCAGACAATCCTCAAGTCCTCCCGGATTATGTTGATAGACAAGCGCAAGCTATCACTCATTTTGAAGATATGGAGAGACTATTTGGCGATAACTGCCTTCATGCATGCATGAGAAGGTGGAATACCTTGTCACATAGCCTAAAGATCAGGGAATATCATTCCCCAACTAGAATAAGGGAGGCTATGATGAGAGTGCCCCTATATAAACAATCAATGAAAACCATGAAAGCCAATTGGATTGGCCTTAAGTTCAGTCCTCCACTACTGCTAGGACTGTTGGAAGGGGTTAAAGAGGAGGAAGAACATAAACATTGGGAGGAAGTGGACAGAAAAACAGGTTTTCATGACAAAGAAGAAGATATAACATCAGAGGCTTGGGATGTCAGGGAGGCTGTTAAAGCTATTAAAGATGAAGAACTTGATTAGTTGCTCAGAGGATGAGAAACCCATTTAGCAGGGGGTGATGATGAGCCCCAGAAATGGGTAACTATATGGGCTCATTTTGCCTATTATTTCCATTTAATCCACCATTCTCCATATTTTTGTGCATTTTTTTGAATATATTTATGTTAATTGAGTGAATGGGGATAGTCACTTTGCCACATAGTCTAACCAGTGTTTATTGCAGATTTTTGGACAATTTTTGGACAAGGACCAAGCATTTATGAGCAGAATGATAGCCAACTTCGAGGAGACAAGGTTGACGACTTATAGGAGGGGTGTCTCCTGCATTAATGACCCCTTCCTCGAGTTCCCCATTAGTATCTCGGAGTACAAAGTCCACCACATCAATGATTCCAAGGGTCAGCCGAGCAACTCAAGTGGGGCTGCTATTATCTCCAGTTTTAAGCAGTCGAGTTCCTTAATTTTAGGGGGAATGTTGGGAGTTCTCACTTGTATAAATAAGAAGGCTTTAAGCCTTAGTAGGTTAGCCATTTGATAGTCTATTTTCGCACTTTTGTGGAGTCTTGTACCCAACTCATTTTCGAGCTCTTTTTACAGACAGTTTTGTGATGTAACTATTATTTTTTTGATCAATGAAGATGAATCCAGCTTTAAACCAGCATTGATCTTTTCTAGAGGGCTGAAGCTCTTGGGTTAGGGCCAAACCCAAGCTGCCCAATGCCTCATTTATGTATTTATATGTTTTGTTTACATTCATAAACTAATTTATGTTATTTAGGATTAATCTTGCTTTGGTAAAATAGGTTGCTTTTGATGGTTAAATTAGTTGTTCTTGCTTCAAGTTGCTTGAGTAGTTTGCTGTAGTAACAAAGAAAGATCCAAAAAGGCTACCAGCAGGTCTTTATCTCCTTTATCTCTCCTTGGGACCATGATTTGAGGTCAAGGCACTATTGCTGCCACCAAAAACACAATTTTTTCATTTCATGCAATTGCTAGTGTGATGTTTTGAGTTGGAGAAGTTGATATTTGCTTGGATCGACATGCTTAGACCATTTCATGTTCATTTACCATGGCTTTCTCGCATAACTTTTTGTTCATCAAATTTTGTTCAGCAGTACTCTGTGTTTAGGTTAGATTTTAGGTCAAAATAGACATCTTTGTTTTTCAGTTTTTTCTTTGGTCAATTTTGGGAAATAAGAGTGCAGCTCACTTGTAGAACACTCCAGCTTATCATTCCTCCACAACACAACCTATACTAGTTCATCTCTCAAGATTTCCCCACTCATTCACCTCATGTCGCCAATCTGCCCTAATTTCTGTGTTTTTGTCCAAAGTTACTTTCTTCCCCTTTGAGCGAATCCAACCTTCTCCTTCGTTCTTGATCTTCATTAACAGAGTCCTAGACCCTCAAACACCTTCATCTAGCCTTCATTTCCATTCTCCCACCATTTTTCCACCTTCAAGCCTCCAAAAAACACTTTCGGCCTTCTCCCATAGAACTTCCTGTAGATCCCCTGCAACCTCCTGTAGAAGTTCATGCGAGTGAATTTTCGAATTTTGATCGCAATGGAAGTCTCCAGAAGGATACTAGGGACTTCTTAGGACCCCTCCACACATTTCTCACCGTCTGCGAAAGCCAAATCCATCCTCCTTTGCCACCAAACCTCTGCATAGTCTCAATCTGTCAAACCATAAGCATAATAATCCCACATAAAAATACCCAAAAAATACAAAAAGATGATTTCTTTCCATCTCTCTTCAGAAGTAGCTTGAATAAATGCAATGTACCTTTTTAGAAGTTAATGGCACCCATTTTAGTAGTTTCTACCTCTTTTCATTCAAAATTAGGGTTTGCTAGGCTTTGTATTTAATTTAAGTTTTCCTTCTCTTTCTGCAAGTAGAATAGCCCTTGTAGAATTAGCTCTCTTCCATCACAGTAAAAGCTTCTTCTCAGAACTCATAGAAGTTGGCTTAAGCTCCTAGCGAACTTGTGCCAGTTGATCAAGTGACAGCTTGTAGTAAGAGCTACTACTTGTGCATACATTACCGTTGCTTCCAAGTTTGTTATGAACTACCAGGTTGATAAAAGTAAAGAAGGGAGCCCTAGGAGTTGCAACATTATTGCTACAATACTGGAGCTTACCACAGTACACACTTTCTGAACAAAATGATTAGTGCACTGGCGGAGGAATTTCAGGTATATCACCAGAAGAGCATGCCTTGAGAAGACAAACACCCTTTAGGCTTGTATATGGTGTTGAAGCAGTGATTCCAATGGAGTACATCATGCCTAGTCTATGCATAGCAGCATTCACGGGCATGATGGATCATGGAGCCTTGGAAGAGAGCCTCTTGCAGCTTGCTGAGCTTGAGGAAGAAAGGTTTCCGGCTGGATTTCACCAATATGTACAAAAGAAGCATGGAAAATCATGGAATGATCGGCACATTAGACTGCACACCTTTAAGGTAAATGATCTAGTTTTGTTACATGAAAACAAGTTTGATAAATTTCTGGGGAAATGCAGGATGCACTGGCTGGGGCCCTATGTCATTAAGGAAGTTACCGATGATGGAGTAGTTCAGTTGGTTAAATTGAATGGAGATCCCTTTCCAGGAAAGGTGAATGGCAGTCGATTGAATCCATACACCGGTGATCAGGCCAGGTGACTATATGAAGGTAGCATAGTGTTAGCACTCTAGGCAACTGAAGGAGGTGTGGGACTATAAACTACACTACCCGTGTTGGGAAACTGCATGATAGGGGGACTGCACAGAACAAGGAGATGTTATTGGGTTCACAATAACGTGGAGAGAGTTGCGCTACCTAGGGAAAAAATGCACAGGTCAGTCGAAAAGTGACCGTTAAACTCACAGTTCATGATTTGACGATGAAAACATGACAAAATGGAGTGGGGGTCTGGCATTTAAGACACAATTTATGGGTATCATCCTTGAAAATTTGTCACAAATCCAACATTAATGAGCTGCTTGTGGGGCGAACGATCAGATTTGAATTCAAAATCACCTATAAATTACAAGTGGCTCTCAAATGAGAAACACTTGGCATTTTGAACATTGATTTGGTGATCTCTCAGACATGCATGCACCGTGACTTCTTCCAAGAATTACTTGGCTCACGAGCATTTGATCGATTTCCAGAATATGACCACAACACCATCTGCGACATTATCCTAGGATCTGAAGCTATGGAAACCGAAGTAGTGACCTTCAAGGGAGTTGTGTCGGAAGTTGTTATGGAGGCAGAGGGAGCTGCCCCGGAGGTTGCAGAGGTACCAGCTGAGGTCCCCAAGTCACAATGGATGCCTAGAAAAAAGCCTACCTCAACCAAGGAAAGTGCGAAGGATAAGAAAGGCAAGCATGCTACAACATTGGTGTGCGTGTCTCCTAGGAGAAACCCATAGAAGGAGAAGCCCACTACACAAGAGAAAGGTAAAACTATTAAATTGGAACCGGAGGAGGAAGAAGTTGAGTACATCCTAATGGATGATGAGGATGTTGGGGTGGAAGTGGAGGCCGTTGAAATTGAGGGTTCCGACCCTATTACTAAATTGCCTGAATATGTCCCTCCATGCAAGGGCAGGACCAAGGCGCTGAAGGAACTTGACAAAAGCAAGGTTGCCTTGCACACACCCCTACTACCAGATGAGATTGTCTTTGAAGGACCGTGCTTGGGGCGGGTTCCACTATTAAAGTTAGAATATTGGGACTTAGCTGACCCTTAGAAGTTCCCTCACTTTGTGACAGATCAACTAATGCAATGTATTTTTCATACAACCATTGGGATGACCACGTTGGAACCACAGAGGTGGCTCAAGGGTGTAGACAAGGCAGGTCTGCTCAACTTGGTATGGGTAATGCACTACAATCGCACACCCATTAAATTAGTTGTGATTAAGAAGCTACTATGCTTGGTGCATGATGGGTGTCTATGGCTGGAGGAGCTGATACCCATCACATACATGTTGATCCATAGGATCACACGACTACCATATATAGGGGAAAATCCAATGATGATGTTTGGTAGAAAAGTTGGCGAGCATGCCCTCGTGGAGACCATGAAGGAGAAATTCAAGCTCGCGAAGAAGCCACAAGGCTATGCCATGTCAAGCATCTTTGACCTTGCGGTCAAGGTGGCTATGCAGATCTTGGCAAGAAACGTGATGTGGAAGTGTTGCTCAGATGAAGTGTCGACACCCGTCATTGCTCTAGTAGCCCAATGCACAGAAGGGGTTCAGTTTAATTTGGTGCACTATCTTTGCGGTGAGTTCCTTGCCAATTGTCGTGAGGCATAGGAGCTCAGCAAGACCTTCCACTATGCATGGCTCTTGCTGTCCATTGTTCTAATAGCCTGGGAGCTACCTGAAGACAGTCAATTTCCAATGGTTGCACCAGACCTACCAGAAGAGGTGAAGTATGCTTTGCTTTCGGCAACCAAGGATGCTCAACACATCAAAGATAGCAAGATCTTTTGGATCTTGATGGGAATGAATATATGTATAGCTATTAACCGCAAGCTGCGGTTGTCCCCTACTATTTTTTATATACTACAAGAGTACATGGATTTCAAGGCATATTTTCACCATGTATTGATCAGGGCGTGAAATGACCTTGATCAGAAGTGGCACAACTTGCCCTACTTGGTAACTGATGATGCAATCGATACAATTTTGGATCACTGGCTGACAAAGTGGTGTACTGCCTCTGACTTAGCGACGAGGTCGAGAAAGTCCGCCGCGCGGCATAAAAAAGAAGGAGGGAAAATATGATGTCGTACACCGGCATGATTTCATACAGCGGGCAGAAAAATAGATAGGAGGAGAAGAGCATGACTCTGACCAAGGTTAGAAGTCGCCCTCGCCTGAAATAGAGGAAGAAACAAACAAGCAGACATAATGGCATGAAGCGGACCCGCAGATGATGTCGGCTTGTCTCAAGCATGCAAGAAGATAGAAAAAGGTTGTGTCGCGGAAGAAATCCAAGTCCAATAAGACATCGGTGGACCCAATCACCCTAACAGAGGGATATTTGAACGAAATTGGAGATACAGTGCGGGATGTCGCCATGGAGGTACTACAGTGGTTCAAGCAGAAGTAGCAGCAAGCATTGGGGGCCATCTAGATGAGTCTGCATGAGTTATAGATCTGCGCATCACAGACCGGCGTGACGCCCCCCAGCTTGGCTATCAATAAATTCAAAGTCGTCGGGATGGTACACGTGAAGGACTCCTGAGTGATAGTACTACCGGAGGGAGCACTGACCACAGAGATCGAAGCTGACAGGCCCGATGTTAGTGCCCTTAAGGAAGTAGGGTTGATTATGGTAGTGTTTCCTGGTGAGGTGCTTCACATGCTGCAGGATGGGGTGATCGTGGAACTGAGGGCCCACGAAAAAAACACTTTGTAGGTGATTAGTGAGCAGAAGATCAATAATGTGCATATGGCCCTACAACGAGACTCTGCCATGAACACCGTGAATGATGTGACCGACTGAAACAAGCATATCATTTAGGCTGTTGAGGAAGCATGCCGACTGGTCCTGGAGTTGGCCATTCTTGAGGAAGAACTGGTAGAGGTGCGCATTCACAAACTTGCTACCGGGGTGCACGATGCCCGCATAGAATTGGCCAAGGTTTAGCTCGAGCTGAACCTCCATATTACAGAGTTGTAGTTGAACTCCCAACCTTCAACTCCACCAGAAGTAAAGGAGCAACGTACAACTGTTATCACAGAGGTGATAACGGTAGTAGATAGTGCAATAGCAGATTGCACAAGACTGTTTGAATAGTTGTTTGAAGTATTGACCAGTCTGCAAGAAGATCCTAATATACAGAGGCTAGAGATAGAGGTGCGAGAACTGCAGTAGCACTACGATGAGGTGAAAGGGACAGTGCGCACTGTCGCCATCACACAGAGACTCGCGAAGCTGGAGGAGGCCAAAGCACTGAAGGAATAGGTAGATTCAGCTCAACACAAAGAGGTAGTGCTGAAGGCATGCTTGAAGCCTTGGTTGGATAAGGCCTACTTGATCATGGCCTCCATTGAAGGCAAGCTTGCCTCTCTGCAAGGGACTCAGCAGAAGCTTCAAGCTAACAGTACAGGACCAGAAAAGAGAAATTGGTCGAAGAAGTGAAGCAGGTAGCCGCGCAATGCACTCTCGAGGTAGCAGTCGTACAGGTGGAGTTGGGAAGTCTTTGCACCAAGCTCTCTATTCTCGCAGAGTGACTCGAGGGAAAGTCACCATGTTTGTGTTGGGGTGCTGTTGGGAATGGGTTCCCCAAAGAGAAATTTTGGGGCTAAAGCCGAGGTTTTGGGACAATTTTGTAATAAAAGTGTAAAGTATCTGGATATTGTGGTCGTAGAGCGTGAAGATGTCAAGAGTAATAATGGGTTGTTTACCCTTATTTTGTAAAGTGTCATGTCGGCTGTAAAGATCTACCCATGGTCCGTGGACCACGGGATTGTATAATAAGGAGCTAAGGAAGTAAGCTCTAGGTAGGAGATGAAGTTGTGGTAGAAGTTTAAATGTTCTTGGGTCTTAGCATAGGTAGAGGCTTTGCAGTTGAGTTTGCAGAGACCTAAGGTAGAAGTCTTTAGCTAATTACATGGACCCCTACAGCTGTGTGCGTAGGGTGGATATAGTCTATACTAAATTGGAGATATCAATAAAGAGAAGTATTCTATAATTACTCTGTATTTTGTCTCTGTTGATGCATCTGATTATATTATTCTCGGTCTATATCATAATGCTTTTTTGATGCACGAATGAATGTGATTATATCTGTTAATTGAACATAAGTAAGAATATATGTTTACGCGACTATAACTGTAATTGAATAGTAGAATAAGTAGACTCTTAAGATAATCTGGGAACCGATACAATACATTGTCATAAAGGTGCGTGAGTATCTGAATTGTTGGTTAGGGTTACGTGAAGGTCAGTCGTATACCTTCACGAAGATACTGAAGCATGGGGAGAAGGAAAATCGATAAGACTTAAGGCTTAGCGACCTGCACGAAGGTAGAAATAGGGAGAACAAACCAACATCACGATGATCTCGAGGTGCAGAAACTTGGTTCCAGTGTCCTCCCATACTGCTTCGGGTGAGAGTTTGGTCCGCGCTCCATAGGTCGATGTCGAAAGGGCCAGTAGTGTAGGGATTTGTTTGGCTAACTAATGTTGAACTTGGGTTAGGGCCCACAAAGCCAACACTGTGAAACTACAATTTGCATCTTGACAAAGCCTTTTTCAAAATATCTGCATCCTACTCCTTTGTGGGACTGTACTCCAACAACATAATTCTCCTCTACACACAATATCGAAGATGATGATACCATATATCAATATGCTTGGACTGATCACGAAAAACTATATTTCCATAGAGTTTGATACAACTTGTATTGTCATAGTAAATTAGAGTTGGATCCATATGTTGACCAAACAAACCAATAATAATCTTCCTCATTCGGATAGCCACACAATTTTCTTGACTAGCAACCATGTACTATGCTTCTACTGAATTGAGTGAAACTGATCTCTGTTTCCTTTTTTACCCAGAAAAGCCTACTGACCCAATGCTGATCTTTATGGACCATTGTCATCCTATTGGTTGACATGTACACATGATAGTTGTGAGTTGTATTAGTTTACCCCAAAAATATCCCTAACTTTGATGTTGTCTCAAACTTATTATGTGCATATTTGGTTACATTGCAGTAGACTGGTGAACCAAAAATCTTGAAGTGTCCCTCATCTCATTTCTTCCCTGAAAATTCCTCTTCCAGTGTACTCATTCCAAGAATTTGTTGAGTGCTTTTGTTTTGCAAAGAAACAAATGTGTTGCATGCCTCAACCAACAAGTGTAGTGGTAGACCCTGATCATGAAACATTGCCCATACCGCTCCTACAATGCTTCTGCGTTTCCTTTTAGCCACCCCATTTTGTTGTGGGTTATGAGGTGTTATCAACTCTCATTGAATGCCTTCTCTTGCACATAAGTTTTTGAAATCATTCGATACATACTCTCCATCATTATCACTCCCTTCTTGCCAGTATCTTTATCGACCAGTGCTTTAAATTCACAAAACTTTGAAAAAGTCTAATGTTTCTTCTGCATGAAGAAGATCCAACACTTATGAGAAAAATCATCAATAAATGTAACATAATACCTATGCTTGGCCATGGATGTTGTCGAGAATGGTCCACACAAATCTGAGTGAACTCGATCGAGGATTGCCTATGCTTAAATATCTTTGTCATGAAAGCAATATTTGGTGTATTTTCCCAATGTACAACATTTGCATGTGTCTACCTACTCTAGTGTACCCTTGGAAATACCGATAGAAATTTGTTGCCTGATCTTCAAATCACCATGATGCAAGTGACCCAACCTCCTGTGCCACAACTCATTGATGTCTCGGCTTTGCACCTTCTCTTCTTTTGTGCTCAAGGAAACACAATCTTCTACCTCCAACTTGTAGAGATTCTTCACTCAAACCCCTATCCTCTTCACCTATCCCATGGCTATTTGACAAAGGAACCACTTTCCATTAATAAATATCACATCATATCCTTTATCCTCCAACATGGTAACATATACCAAGTTCTTATTCAAACCAGGAATATACATAACATCTCGCAAAGTGAAAGGAGAAATCGATTCCCTCTGAAAGGTAACTATACTAAGACTAGTAGTGCTATACCTCCCATCATCACCCATCTTGGTATGCATATGGAGGTCCTTCTCCACCAAGTTACTAAAGATAACTGTTACTGGTTATGTGGAAAGAATCTCTACTTTACCGATTATGTGGAAAGAAGCTCCACTTTCTAGGTACCATACACTACCCATCATCGATGACACCATGCAAGCGATGAGGGTAAAGTCTAGTTCGAATTGTGAGGCAAGAGCCTCACCTTCTACTCCTCTTGAGGGCTTCTTATCAACCTTACTGAGTGGACACTTTTTGGTAAAATGTCCTAGCTCATGACAATGAAAGCACTTGACTTTTTACATGTCCTTCTTCTTATCGCCCTGACAAGAATATGATTTGGAATGGGATGAATTCCCCTCCCATTTATTTTCCTTACCCACCAAGGCACAATTATCCTCATCATCAGTGTTTGATGAGGATCCATCTCTAGTGTTCTATCAAATCTCTTCCTGTACCAAATATGACCATAACTGCTCCCAATTTGGTAGCTTCTCTCTCCCATTTAAAGAGTCCTGGTAGCTTCTCTCTCCCATTTGTTACAAAATGGTGACTCCACTGGGGAGTGACTAGATTGTTTGTTAGCCTATCTATCCTTGTTTCTTTTATAAACTTACAGATGGAGCCTGAAGCCAAGCCAGCTAGCCTTCGAACTGAATTTGTTATACAAATGCAAAGTAGATCAATGTTGCTTCAGTCTATCCCCAGGTTTTGTTTATGAATTAAACAAACGATCTACAAACAGTCTAATTGCCCTAAGTGGTGGCTCTAGTAACCTCTTTAGATCACCCCTGTGTTTTACATATACTGAACATTACTTACTCGGCATAAATCCCTAAACTGAATTGCAAATTTTGAGTAAAAACTTGTTTAAAGTCTCGCACTGGTACCATCACACCCTACCTTCAAGGTAGACTGCATGCATCTCACTTCCCTAGTGCAGTAGGTGTGCTGCATACTGAATTCACAGTGTGACAGGTGTGATGGTCAGGGAAGGTTAAATTTGCCTTCAGACTGTGGTTTTTTCTCACTATTTTTAGTCCTATTCAGGAAATTCTGCTGCCTATGGTCAGTGTATTTCTGTGAAAACCCTCTTTTCTTACATTATTCCGCCTCCTTAGTGCAAAGAACTGTAACTGTTTTTATGTATTGCGTGCCATTTGAGTTCTCTTTTGCAAAAAAGTAGCATATTCGAATTGTCGTTTCTTGATCTGAAAGTGTCGTAGCTGTCATTTTTAGTTTTACAAGACAATCTCATTGTTCTTGATAGTCGATTATATAGTTACTATTGCATATGATTTGAATTAATAGTTTTTAAAGTGTCGAAAAGCAATTTTCATTTCAAAATGGCAAAGTGTCTCTCTTACCTTCACTTCATTTTGAAAAGAATTTGTTGAGTATTGTCGCTTTGAAAGTAATTCAGATTTGCACATAGCTTTCTTATCATCATTCATACATTAAGAAGGCTGAAAAAAATACATGCATGTGCATGTGCATTTTGAGTGCTTGGTTTGATTGAGGACAGTGCATTTAGCGTGTGCTCTGTGCTCTTTGCAGAAAGATTCTTAACTTTCTTTCCTTAGTAGCTAGGATTTTCATTCCAAAAGAAGATTAAACATTTGTTTATCATCTTAGACTGCATTTTAGGAATTATATACACATCACGCGGTGAACCTGAAAGGAAAATTTTTAAGCAAGATCAACTTAA
>APFE030028052.1:0-12289 GCA_000404065.3 Pinus taeda | reverse complement strand
AAGTAACTTTTTAAAGATGAAACTCGCGCCTTTTGGCCTTTACAGGGGTACGCACCCAACCTTTGGCTTACAGAGCGTACAAGTACACAGGTACAATGTTTTTGGGGTGCGTACACGCAGGCAAGGTAGAGAGAACCTGCGTACCCAAAGATAAACATGTTTTTAAGTGACTTGTCTCTCTTTTTGAAGTTTGACATGAAGAGCAGAGGTATGAGGCTTGACAAGGAGGACAATATGACTATTGATGGAGCCATGTTAACTGCAGATAGTCATGGTGACAAATTTCAGTGTAACAGGCATACATCTATGACGATTGTGTAAACAACAAAAAGGCTCCGACAGAAGGCTATATGTTGGAGAAGGCTGCAGAGGATGACAACAGAAGGTTGTGTGGAGGCTGTGAAGGAAGCCACGGTAATGTGCGGGTGCGCTATGAGATTAAACATCATTTAAGATCAGTGATCTATCTTTGTCATAGATCTTAGAGTGCTTGGGCAATTGAGATTGTGAATGGGAAACATTACAGAAAATAAATTATAGAATTGAATAGGAATAGGTTTGGTCCAAGGGTTTAGCATGTTATACATTGTAGATGAGGAAATGAAACCATGTTGATGGACTAAGATCATGTAAACCTTGACAATAATAATAATATTAATAAGGATGTAGATAAAGTCCTTAGGTGGAAACCCATGATAGGAGTCTACCAAGCTTTCTAGCCTACCAACTACCTCCTGAAACCAAAGTAATAACCATACCCTCTATACAGGTTTGTGATGGGGAGAAAGATTATTACTATTTATATTGAAAAAATTCTTAGTGCATGTAGGAAGCATCTTAGCTAAAGTCATTTTACATATGTATAGTGAAAGGAAACAAAGTATCAAACATTTCCCTAAACCCATAATATTTACAACATTAAAAGTTATAGTAGAGTAGAAGGAATATGTACAATATAGCCTCTTCTTGAAAATAAGTTATAGCATGTGTCCATACAAGTATCCATAAAAATATATGAGATTACTAGTGGGCCCTAGTATTGCAGCAATAATGCTGCAACTCCTTGGACTCCCTTCTTTACTTTTATCAACCCGGTAGTTCGTAACAAACTTGGAAGTGATGGTGTTGTATACACAAGTACTAGCTCTTGCCGCAAGCTGTCACTGAATCAGCTGGCACAAGTCTGCTAGGAGCTTAAGCCAACTTCTATAAGTTCTTAGAAGAAGCTTTTAACTGTGATGGATGAAAGCTAACTCAAAAGAGGCTAATCTACTTGCAGAAAGAAGGTGAATGCTAAAAGGAAATGCAAACCCTAGCAAACCCTAGTTTTGCTGACTAACGCTACTGGTGCAAGCAAAAGGAAGAAAGCTATAGAAATGGATTCCATTGACTCTTGGAAAGGTAAAGTGCATGTGTCTAAGCTGTCTCTAAAGTGAAATCTGAAAAGAACGTCTTTTTGTATTTTTGAGTAACTTGGTAGAATTATTATGCATGTGCTTTAATTGTTTTTGACTGTGCAGAGGTGGATTGGCGAAAGGAAATTCTTGCAGGAGGTTGGGAAGGTTAGAAAAGGGCATGAGGGGTCTGTAGCACCCTTCTAGAGAGTTTCACAATGTTCAGATATCAAGAAACCACTTTTGTGAGCTTCTATAGGAAGTCTGCAGGGGTTCTACAGGATGTTCTGTAACTTCTACAGGACGTTCTACAGGATTTTTTGAAAGGGAATTTTGGAGGGTTGATGGAGGAAGGAAGGTGAAGAATTGGGTATGGAGGTGACATAAGGGTGTGAGGAGGTCCATGACTTGGTGGAGGGAGCTGAGGAGTGATGTGGATGGTTGGATTTGTTCAAGGAGGGGTAGAGCAATGTTGCACAAAAATATGGAAATTAGGGCAAAGCGAGAGAATGTGGCAAATGTAAGGCAAGAATCCAATTTAGAGGATGGAGCAAGTGGAGTTGATGGAGTAAGGGTAGATAGAGGGGTATTACAGGTGCTTTGCAAGTTATTTCCCAAACTGAACAAACAAAGACTCAGAAAACCAAGGATCTAGCTACTTTAACCTAATCTGATCTAAATAACAACAAAGAAAATGAACAAAAGTTTATTTGCAACGAAATAATTTGAAATAGCTATGCAAACTAAGCAATCATGAACTTGAGCATGTAACCACAATTGGTATCAGCTTCTGCAAACGAGAATCTACCACTAACAATTGCATGATGAAGCAAAGACAGTGTTTTTGTTGGTGGCAAGGACACCTTGGTCTCAACTCATGGTCCCACGGAGGGAGATGTGAGATCAGGGATGCTTGATAGAATTTTTTTGAAGATATTCTCTGTTATTAGCCTATCAAATCAATCTGAACATGAAAAGCCTTTTCAATCATCAACTATGACCTAGGTAAGCAAGATTTTAATCTACTTAATATAAATTATTTTGTGAAGACATGGAAAAAAAATAACAGTACATAAAGGAGGCCTTGACACTTGGGTTGGGCCCAACCCCAAGAGCTATAGGCTCCTAAGAAAAATCTCAGAACTAATGCCAAATGAAACTGCTTTCCATTACTCAAAAATAACCATGTCACAAACAAAGTTGTACAGCAGAAACTACAAAATGAGTTGAAAAACTAACAACACTATAGTGCAAAATACAACTGTTCAAAAAGTAACCTACGAAGGCTGGAAGCATTCCTTCTTATACACTACGAGGGTCTTCAACAACCCTCCTTAACACAAGGGGCTCAGCTGCTCAAACTCCAAGTGATGAGTCACTTTACACAAAACTGCTCGGCTGCCCTTGGGAATCCTTTTCGGTGGCCTGCTCAACTCTGAGCTGAAGGTGGAGAATTTGAGGAAGCGACCATTTAGAGTAGGAGACACCCTTCCTATGAATCCTCACCCTTGTTCCTTCATGCTTGGCCTTGGTCCAAAATTTGTCCAAAAATTTGCATAACCACGTGTTAGCCTTCTTAGTTAAGTGACTATTCTCTTTCATTCAACTAACATAAATATACTCAAAAAGCATGCATAAACTATGGAAAATGTTGGATTGATGAAGAATAGTTAGGCAAAATGATCCCAATAAGTTACCAATTTTCGGGCCTCATCATCACCCCCCTGCTAAATGGGTTGCGCATCCTTTGGGCAACTAATCTAGCTCATCATCCTTGATTTCCTTTACCACCTCTCTCACATCCCAGTCCTCCAAGGTGATATCTTCTTCATGGTCATGAAATCCTGCTTTTCTTTCCACTTCCTCCCACTGCCTGTGTTCCTCCTCTTCTTTGACTCCTTCTAGCAGCCCCGAAAACAAGGGAGGACTAAACTTTAGGCTGATCCACTTGGCCTACAGATTTTGCATTGACTGTTTATAGAGGGGTACTCTTGCTAAGTCCTCCCTCATCCTTGTTGGGGAGTGGTACTCTCTTATTTTTAAGCTGTGGGGCAGTGTGTTCCACCTCCATATGCAATCAGGAACGCAGTTGTCCCCCAACAGTCTTTCCATGATCTCAAAATGGGCTATGGCTTGAGCTTGTCATTCAATGTAATCTGGTAGGGCCTGAGAGTCATTGGCCAAGTGCTGGTGGGCATATATTAATGCTGAGGGATCCTCCGGCTCTGCTATGATCATTAGAGGTTCCCTTAGTTCCCTGTCCATAATATTTTAGACCTCTGCTTCCCTCTTTTCTTCATGATTTAGCCAAAAGGCCATGGCCATAAGTTGCACATCCCCTACCACAACATTGGGGTCCCATGAATTCATGTTTGGTAGCGCCAAGTTATGTAAATAAAACTTTGATAATTTGGCCTTGTCTTCTGATGAGCTACTGTCACATAGAGCCATGAATTGATGGTAATTTTGAAATGGCATGGTGCCCCTTTGGGCCAAGGTGTTAATCTGGAACTACAACCATTGATCCTTGAGGTATAGGGCATAGGACTTGGTAGGTTGCCTAAACTGCATGGCCTCTACTGCCCAACCCTGCAATCGTTTTTACTTAGGTGTTTGTGCCATTGTTCCTCCCACTGTTTTAGGCTCAACAATCTGGCCCTTTCCCCATTCCTCTTTCCGTCCTTTTTGTGTTTGTTTGTCCTGTGTTTCTTTACCAATGGCTTTCTCTCCTGCTTCAGTGTGTTCCCCTTCTTCACTGCTGGATGAGGTGAGCTCCTCAGCCAGAATTTGAATATCGTCATCTTTGGACATGTTTCGGAAAATATCCCAAGAGAGGGGGACAATGTAGGTGTGGAGGGCATCTTCCACTAAAAGTTTGATGAGCCCATGATGGGCTAACTGATCTGGTGTCCCTTCATTCAATTTTGTGCCACATTCAATTGATGACTGCAGAAGAAAATATGGGATGCTTAACTTCTTTTCTGGAGGTAAATCCATTCCATGTCTTAGTTCACTCAGCAACCTAAAATGATAGCCATAGACAGTGTTGAACCTCCATTCACAGATAATGTATTTCATGATTTTGAAAATAACTTCACTCCAGAGAGGGGGTAAGTTAGTTCTCCGGACCCTTTTCTTGTCTTCTACAAGATGTTCCTCTAGCAGAAAGAATGCTTTCTTGGCTGCTTGGCCCAATGACCTCTCTTCCTTGCTCCAAGGGAGCCCTAATGGTAGACTAGTAACACGACTAATGAGCTCAGGGGTCAGTTCTAGGGTCAAACCCGTAAAATTCATTGTGGCTTGTGTCTTTAATTCAGGTTTCAGGGACATTAAAAATTCCTCCGTTATCTCATTGTCATGGACCTGAATTTTGTCACAAAAGGACATCCATTTGGCACGGGTGAAGAGGTTCACCACCTCAGGATGCTCGTGCAACTTACTGGGATTTGAGGGTTCTTTCCTGATAAACCCCCCTGGCACGGTGAGAGTGCTATGTTTTATGCTCTGATAAGAAAGGGGAATGTTGTTTATGGTTTCCTCCCTTGAACTTCAAGAAGGGTTCTCTCGGGCGTTCAAATTTTAATTAGCACAAATTCCTTGGTTTTAAGGCTATTACTGCCCAAAACTTGGTTGTCCATTTTTGAAAGGAAAAATTGGGTTTCCACAGATAGTGTACGGAGCTCAATTTCTATTCCCAGCATACATACAACATGCAAACTAAAATTCTTCATACACAGGCTAGCCCTCACAGTTGCGTATCTTTCCTACTGGATAATTTTTTAACAGGAACCGTGGAGGAGAATTTTGATGCAGAACTAACTGAGAAATTCCATGCAACACACAGGAAAACTGCTATTTCCAACTCACAGGAAGGCTTTTCTCTGACTCTCCAATTCAAGATAGTTCAATTCACCACCTTTTTTAAACATACCATGCATGGAAGAGTGTTTTCGAGCCTACCTCTCTCGGAACTCCAAATTCGATGAAGAAAAGTCTAGGCTTCCCTGCTCCGGAAAGTTGTGTCGTACTTCCTGTAGAACTCTTGCCGGCTTCTGTAGGATGTCACTGCACCTTTGAACGAGCCTAGTACGTGGAATATTTTTGAAATAGGCCGAATCGCTCGGTGGATGACAACAGGTTAACAGATTTTGGAAGCAGAGGATGCATACTTCGGCCGAGGACGTTGCAAGTGCAAATGAACAATGGGTGGTGAGAGTCTTCAACCGAGCATCTTTTAACTGCGGCGCAATTCATGGTGAGGGGATGAGGTGGCTAGACCAAACCATTGATCCAACACCACTTCCATCATTTCTCTGCGTGTCCCTGACCGCCATCACCTCCCCTCTGCCATTAACCATTGCCACCACTGCCAGTCCCAACGATTTTCCCTGATTGGACACTCAACACGTGTCGGCTACATGTCTGGTCGGCAATTTTGAATGTAGTTGAGCTTGTTCAGATCCCACGAAGCTATGTAACTAGCTGAGGGTGGCCAGTTGATCGGCCATTGATCCCGTTCAATCCGAACCATTTTCACAAGCATGCAGCTTTTGAACTATAGTTTATGTAATTTACGAATGAGTTTAGAGACTTACCTGTGTGGCTATGGACGCGTTATGTAGACTTCGGGTCTTGGAACCACTACTTCGCTTACTGCTGCCTCATGCACATGTGTTAGAACCCATTCCTTCATTTGTTGATGTTGTATGCATGAGTATTGGAACCCAATCCTTCGGTTGTCAACGCTGCATGCACAGGTTCTATTTGGCTTCGGCTGCCAAGGATGTTTTCACGTCCAAGAGGAGCCTTTTGCATGTTCCCTTTATTTGTCTCAGTTGTCCCTGCCTCCAGAGTATGTCTTCCAGAGGGATCAGCTTCTACAGGATTCCTGTAGTATGTCCTGTAGCTGCTTCTCCTCCTAGGATGCAAGCTAAACGAGCAGGGCTATATTGCTAACGAGGGATTCACTGATGAAGAGTGTAGATGCAGTTTGACAGGTAGGGTGAGCGAGACTTTGTTACTTGACTTGTCACTAAAAATTGTTGCTACCAATCCAAGGAAAACAGGGTTTCTTGTATGATCGTGCAACAACACATAACCAAGTGGGTGACGGTGGTGTAAAGAGCTGGAAGAGGGTGCCATATGGTGATGGGTGGAAACAGGGGTGGCTGCAGGCCTAACAAATAGATTCCAACCTTCAGATTCCGCTCCAAAATTGATATTGGATTCCCCGAAGGTTCTACAGGATGTTTCTTGTAGAAGACATAGACTTCATGTAGAAGAATCTAAGCTTCCTGTAGAAGGTGAAATCTGAACCCAAATGTGATCAAATCCTAGGAAAGGTGAGTGGTCATGGAGGAAGTGTTTGTGAGGGTGTCATGTAGCCTGGTGCGGACCCCTATCCTTTTTTTGCATGACCCTCCTCACCTGCAATGTATTCCCTGCAACTTCCAATTATTTCACAAAGATTAAGCCTATTTTTTCCTTTTTTTTTTTTTTGAGATACAAATGGGGCGCCTCCATGAGGTTTTCACCCTCACTGTCTGCCCTGGGCACCTATAAGAGGTTTTCACTCAAGGATCCTTTTATTCCATTTCTGTCTTTTTTTCTTTTTCTTTTATGATCAAAGAGTGGGTGGAATAGAGATAGGGCCTTACTCCACTACCAACACTGATTTGTCCAAAGTTTCAATGAACGCCTACCTCGAAAGGGGTTTCCTGTAGATTTTCAGTCGATGCCCATTAACGAGCATGGGGATGGCTTCTTCATCAATGTTCCTGATAAAGACTAAACCATTGTTGTTGCATTTTTCCACTGTACATGGTCCTAACCAGCTTGTCCTCAGTTTCCCTTTGAAATCATTGTATCTTGAGTCATACAGTAGTGCCCAATCTCCTGGGTGGAATTGTTTTTCATTAAGGTGTCGGTCATGTCATATCTTTCTTTGGAGTTGAACTACTTCTGAGTGGAGGAGGGTCTGCATTCTCTGTTCATCTAATCCATTCAGCTGCAGTAATCTTTCACGTTGAGCATGGCTGAGATCTAAGTCTAGCTGAGCTGCCACCCTCAATGTGTTGTACTCAAACTCTATGGATAGCAAAGATTTCTTCCCGTAGACCAGCTCATAAGGTGTGAAACCGGTTGTAGTTTTCCAAGTGGTGTTGTAGGCCCAGGTGGCCTCAACCAGGCAATTTGCCCAATCCTTTCTGCTGCTGCTCACCACCTTAGTCAAAATCTCTTCCAACGCTCTATTAGTGACTTCCACCTACCCATTTTCTTGTGGGTGATACGGGGTGGAAGTTCTATGCTTGATCTTGTAATGAGCAAGTAGGTCTTCAATCAGGTTAGAGGTGAACTGGCTTCCTTGATCGGTGACTAACTCTCTTGGGTAGCCAAACTTGTAGAAGATATTTTCCCTTAAAAACTCAGCTACTTTTTATTTTGTCGCTGCTTTGATTACTTTTATCTTTTCCCACTTTGTCAGGTAGTCGGTGCACACAATGATGTAAGACCTTTGATTTGAAGGAGGGCTTATAGGACCCACAAACTCCATGCCCCAATTATCAGATGACTCGATGGTCACTTGAGGTTGGAGTGGATTGTCATCCCTTGGAGTCGGTTTCCCCATCCTCTGACATCGGTCACACTGGCTGATTTATGTTCTGACATCTTGACGAAGAGTAGGCCAATAGTAGACTGCTTGTAGAATTTTGAAGGTAGTCCTTTTTGCTGCAAAGTGGCCTCCACAGGGCCCATCGTGACAAGTTAGGAGGATTTCAAAGACTTCCTGCTCCCTAACACAATGCCTCAAGATCTGATCTTGGCCAAGTTTAAATAGGTTCCCCCAATCCAAGTGAATGGGGCACTCTTCCTCACAATTTTGCTCTTCTCCTTTGAGGATAGGTGCAGAGGGCACTATGCTGAGACCAAGTAATTTTCTATATAAACAAACCATGGAGAGAGTGCTGAGATAGAAAATAGGCGTTCATCTGGCATCTGGTCATCCACTGTCCCTTTTTCACCTACAGGCAAATCCAATCTAGACAGGAAGTCAGCAACAACAATTTCCTTACCTGGCTTGTCGACAATGGTCAAATAAAATTGCTGCAACAAAAGTAACCATCTAATCTTACGAGCATTTACATCAGGCTTATTCATTAAATATCTAATTGTAGCATGATCAGTGTGTACGAATATTTGATAACCAGTGATGTAGTGTTTGAACTTGTTTAGGGAATGGGCTACAGCTAGGAACTCTTTCTCGGTTACAGTATAGTTCATTTCTACCTTGGACAAGCTTTTGCTACAAAGTATATGGCATATGGTAGTTTCCCCTCAACTTGTCCTAAGGCTGCCCCTATGGCTTTGTTCGAGGCATCGGTGTGGATGTGGAAAGGTAGGGCTTAGTTTGAACCTCTCAAAATCGCAGCAGACACCAGCTTATCTTCCAATTCATCTAGAGCCCTTTGACAATCGTGGACCCATTTAAACTCAACATCTTTCCCTAAGAAACCAAACAATGGCGAGGCTAGCTTATTGAAATATTTAATGAATCTTCTATAATATCCAGCTAAGCCTAGAAAACTCCGAACATCTCTTACCTTTTGAGGAGGCGGAACCTTTTGGATGATAGAAATTTTGTTAGGATCCACGTGTAATCCTTGCTGAGAAATGGTATGACCTAGCACAATCCCTTCAGTCATCAGGAATTCACATTTTTCAGGACTGAGGGACAGGTTCATCTCAATACACTTGGTTAAAACTTTTCCCAAGTTAGTCAATGCTTCTTGGAAGTTGGACCCATAAGGAGTAAAGTCATCAATATAGATTTCCACCGAATCATGAACCAGCTCAGCAAATATACTCAGTACCGCTCTCTAGAAAGTCGAAGGAGCATTGTATAGTCCAAAGGGAAGGACCCAGTAGGCAAAGGTACATTATGGACATGTGAAGATGGTCTTATCTTGGTCCTCTGGGCTGATTTGGATCTGATTATACCCGCTGAACCCATCTAGGAAAGAGAAGAACTTCTTCCATGCTAGTCCATCCAACACTTGATCTATGAAAGGAAAAGGGAAATGGTCCTTCTTGGTGGCTTCGTTAAGTTCTTGGTAATCTACACAGATTCTCCACTTCCCATTTTTCTTGCGCACAAGCACTAGAGGTGACACCCACTCACTGTCAGAGATGGGGTAGATGAATCCTGCATCCAACAACTTTTGCAATTCTTCTTCGAAAATGTCTTTAAGGGTTGGATTCATTCTCCTCTGAGGCTGTTGGACTGGTTTGCAATCCTCCTTGATGTAAATGTGATCAATACAGATCGAAGGGTGGACTCCTTTCATCTCCTTATAGCTCCAAGCAAAAGCATCCAAATGATGGTTCAATAAGCTACACAACTCCTTCTCCTGGGAGGGATATAGGGATGAGCTGATCCTTAAGGTTCTTTCAGGGCCAAATTCCACATTCTTAACTCTAGGTGAGGTCAGATCAGCCACATAGAGGTCCACTAAAGCGATGGCTTGGATACCTTCCACTAACTCCTCTAATGATAGTGCACTGGGAGGTGGATTTTGAATCAAATTCTCAATCAAGTCATCCTCGGTTTTAGGGCCTCCCCTGGTGGCTTCTACTGTGCACAATGGTGCAGAGTAGACCTCATCCTCATCTCCCTCTTCCAACCAGAGTGGTAAGTCATGTTCTAGCAGAGGTTGGGCAGGAGGGTATAGGACTAGCTGTTTGTACGTAGGCCCATTCTTGATGGTCATGCTCCCAGCTCGACAACTGATGTAAGCATCCACAATAGCTAACCAAGGCCTTCCCAAAATGAGTGGGTATCCCATGAGTTTTGCCTTCGGCTGAAGGACCAAGAAGTCTGTAGGTTACTCCTAAGAATCAATAGAGACTAGGACATCCTCCACAATCCCTTCGAGAGTCACGGTGCAGCAGTCTGCTAACTGTAGTATTGTCGAGGTCTTTCTTAAGGAACTCTGAAGGTTAAGTTTGAGCATAGTGTCCCTGGTCATCACATTAATGGCAGCCCCTAGATCAATCAGGTTGTGGAGGATTATGGTGGCAGTGATGTGGACATCAACTACATGACTCCCAACGTCCAAATATTTTGGACATATTACTAGCCCCAACATTAGATCCGACAGTTTTCCTATGACATTGATAGCCGGGGCATCTCTCTTGCGCCTGCCTGGGTGCCTGAAACACTTCTCCTTAATTAATTTGTTGTAGATTGGTATATCGTTTATGGCCTCGAGAAGTGGTATTTTCACACACAACTGCTTCAGTTCTCCTAGAAGTTCAATCTCCTCTAGGTTTGGTTGCGTGGTTACTGTCAGTCACTTAGGAAAGGGTGGAATGGCTTTGGGTTCGCTTTCCTGTTTCTCTTCCTCATCCTCCGAGGGAGGAGGTTGGTGATCTGGAAGGACCTTCCGAGATCGCAGGTTGATCTCCTAGATCTCCATAGCATAGGTAGGGCATGTTGTCTCCCAAGTGTATACCTGTTGGGCCTATCTGTTGTTGGCATTCGGGTTTGGTTGAGCAAGCATCTGGGGTTGTCTTGGAGGAGCATGAGGTAATGGTTGTGGTTGAGCCAGTGGTGGAGGAAAAATGGCGAGAGGAGAGTTGTAATGGGGCCTCCACCCTGATTGAGGTGCATTCCACTGAGGTTGCGGTTGGACATGTGAGTGAAACAAATGAGCAGCATGTTGAGTATGGTATTGAGATGGATAAGACCATGGAGGAGGTGCAGACCATGGAGGATGAGCAGGGGGCCCCCAAGAAGGTATATGAGTAGATTGGTTGGGGCTGTAATAGGCTTGGGATGTCCCTTGCATCCCTTGTTGGTAAGGTTTGGTTCCATGTGGCCTCCTTTCGTTGAGGAAGTAGAGTCGTTCAGTGGTTTCCTCAGTCCCTTGGTACATGGCTTTAAATCCAAGTAAGGTTGGCCATTGGTTTGTGGGGTGGTCTTCCTCACAAATGAAACATACCTCTGCTGAATGCAATGAACACTCGTTCTTAGGATGCTTCCTTTTACATCTGGGACAAAAAATGGCTAAAGCCCTCTCAGCTTCCTCTTTCTTCTGTTGGATTCAGAAAGTATCCAGTTGCATGGCAATGGTCTGTCTCATCTCACTTTTGAGGTCTTCCATCTGATTAACAAACTCATGCTTGGACAAGGTGGTACTAGCTGAGAGTGGATTCCCCCTACGTCTTTTGTGGGCTACCATAGAATGGTTTCTAAACACAATCTTTACATCCTCATAAGGTAGTTGGTAGATGTCTCCTCCAGCTATCAAATGGAGGGTATCTAGAAGGTCTTCAGGGACTCCTTGGAATAGAACCAGCTTCAAATATTTAGGGACAAGTGTGCACTTGGCTCGTTTATAGCTAAGTTGGAACCTTTCCTCGTAGTCTTCTAAAGACTCATCACTTCCCATGGTCATTCGAAAGATCTCTCCCTTCGTTTCTTTTGACTTACAATAGTCCTAGTATTTGTTATTAAAGGCTTGTTGCATCTGAGCCCAAGTTGTGATACTGTTTCTAGGTAACTCCATGAACCAACGTGGTGCTGCATCCTTGAGGTTAGAAGGAAAGAGTTTCAACTTTTGCTCGTCCTCTGCATAGTCATAAGTTCGTCAAAGGACAACAAACTCAACCAGGAAGGTATCAGGGTCTTCAGTGGTCAACCCATGGAAGTGAGGTGAGGCTAAGGGACTTATGTTCTTCATTTTCAAGTCCCCTTTGGTCTCTCGGATGGGAAAGGCACCTTCTATTCTATCCTCATCTCCTATACCATTTCTGTCTTCAGCCATGGTCTCAAGAGGGATGTTCTCTTTCTCTTCTTCTGTTATAGGATCTTTGTATATCTCTGGGGGTTCACC
>APFE030028048.1:19430-40185 GCA_000404065.3 Pinus taeda | reverse complement strand
GTGTCTTCTTTTCCAATATGACTTCAACCACTGAACCCTCATCAGATGTGTCAGCACCTGTTACCTTTTTGGCTTCAGCCTCTGTTTGTGTTTGATTGTCGACCATCAACTGCTCATCATCTAATATGTCAGTCCCTGGAACATCTTCTGCGTCAACCTCCATGGACTCTACCTGTTTATTGATGGAAATATCCTGTAATGTAATTTTCTTCTTTTTATACCAGAGCTTCAGGAATTTCTTCTGCACATTAATATTTATAGTACCCATTGATTCCATCCACGGGTATCCCGAAACAACATCCATATTATCTGTCTCTGAAGTATAAAAATCACCATGCAACACATACTTATCCTTAGAAATCTTCAAATCCTTATACACTTGGACATCCTCATCATTCACCTATGTATTTTCAATGTGTTTTGTAGGAACTTGTAATTTTTTTGCCAAATTAACATTGATGAAATTATGCTTGCAACTAGGATTTATAGAAACAATGATCTTCTCTTTCTGAATCAATCCATGAACTTGTAATAAGGAGATACCAGCAGAAAATAACCCTTTAACTTCCTTGGTTTCCTTCTTTCCTGTAAAAATAAAATCTTTTCTAGGCTGTGTGCCTGTCTGTGTGAACTTATCCACAGGATTAGTTTTACGGTCAAAGTGGTCCATAAGAGCTTTTTTGAAGGCATCCCAAGTCAAGAACCTTCCATAGCCACATTAATGCCCTTGCCCCCATTGCCTTCTTTCATTGTCTAAATTTATTTTTGCCATACTCAATTGAGTCTCATCATCCATGATGTAATACAATCGAAAACATTTCTCCATTTTTGCTATCCATTTGGCTGGATGAGAGCCATCAAATTTATACAAGTCATTCAACTTCAGACCTAGGCCCGGCATCATAAAAAAAAAATTGGGGAAAATTTGAAATTGTCACAGTTTAGTCAATATTGCTCAGAATCCTTATTATGACCTTTTTTTAGAAATGGAACAATCATTCTGCATCTACCCATATGATAGAAATCTTGATCCAAGCACTGGAATTTCAAATCTGTGCTGCAACTCTCCTACTGTCACCACAATTTCTGCAAAAAGAGCTGATTTTAAATCAGCGATATCTCCCTCATCCGGGCTCCGATTCAACTAAATGTTTTTTTGAAATTGGGTATTTTTTCACAAAGAATCCAGATATACAATTATATTTTGTAGATCTTGCACCAGGATGTCCAGATCTACGCCGCAAACACGCTGCCCTGAAAAATTATCTACAACCCCACTAATTTTTAAATCAACGATATCTCTTTTATCCGGACTCCGATTTGACCGATTTTTTTTTTGAAATCGGGTATTTTTTCACATAGAATCCAGATATACAATTAGATTTTGCAGATATTGCACCAAAAAATAAAGATCTGATCTGCAAACTCACCACCCCGAAATTCTGCAAAAATAAAAAAAAAAAATTCTCCACATTTTTTTTTTTGCCCAAGAAAGTGCTCTGATACCACTTGTTGTATATATAACCGATAAATATAAATCCGATACCACTTGTTATAGATCTAACCCAAAAATATATGAGAATGTAAAGAAACTCAAGAATAACAAGATTGAAATAGATAGAAATGATTCACTTTATTGATCAAACCCTTAAGGTAGAGTAACACCATACATTCACTCCTTAAGGAAGGAGAACACTCCACAAGCCATATGCTTGTACATACAATAATCCTTGACAATATTTCTTGACTTCCTCCATGTGGAGTCTCTAGCCTCTATATAGGCCTCATACATACAATACCATGGATCATTACCATGGTTCCCTCATACCATCGACTAATACCATGGGCCCATTACACTATTACTAACTATTTGTGGTCCCTTACATGATATAGGTTAACCACCTTATTTATTACTATGGCCCATCCCATTATTACATTATTACCTTGGGTACCTCCCTTGGTACCCCATATTATCCCCCCTAGGTATATAACACAGTTGGAACAACAGTTGAACAGGGGTCCTCTAGCATGTCAATCTATGAAGATTCGAAGTTGTATCTAGAAAAGGACATCAAATTGAAGTGGCAAGAGGTGAATGAAACATTCATAGGTACTTTTGGGGAAGACCTTGAAGACCGTCAGGTGTACATGAACATTCATAAGTCTGTCATGTACTGAATTGCATGAAGATACCCCACGTTCCCATGTGCGGATATGATTCAGTGGATCGTCTCTCACATTGACCTCGAGATGATGACCTTGAGAAGTGTTAATGGGAAGAAGCTTGCAACCTTCTAGGCATGAGACTACGATGAGATTTATCAGATGAAAAAGCCCATGACTCTCATGACTCCTCCATTCATCTTGCCCAACAGTAGAGGCCACTCCAGAGACATTCTAAAGGATTGGGTAAATGAGCCAGCTCGTTTCAAGATGACCCCTAACTGGATCTATAAGATGAAGATATTAAGGAAGGCATACCAATACTTGGTCATATTTTCATGTCGACTGAGTGGCCAAGCAACCACTGAAACCTTCCCTCAGATTTGGGTGGTCGTGTTGTGTAGGTTTTAACCCTGTACAAAAATTACCTGCATACGAATTCTAAAACATAGAAAATAAACAATGCTAGAGCATAACATATAAAACACATATACACAAAGATTTTCCCCTGGATCCTAAAACCGAGACTACTAGCTTGATTTTTCATTATGTTCCTTTCAATGTTACATTGCATATTTATACATGCTGAAGCATCCAATACCATGGACCAAAAGCCATCACGTCCAAAACCATGGACCGAAAACCATTGCGTCCAAAACCATGTGTGAAAAACCATGCACAAAACCATAGGTAGGCTAGTCATGGAAAGAATAAAACACAACCCAAAATTCTCCCACTTGTTGTTTTCTTTCCACAGAGGGCCACATGAGAGCTTAGTCATTTATCCATCCCTGCTATGCCCATTGTTTCTCTACACCAAGAGAAATTCTCAGAGCTCACAAATTTTGTCAATGCATCTGTAGTATTCTTCAAAGTGTCCACCTTTACCAGCAACACCTTTTTGTCTTCTATAATATTCCTTACAAAGTGATACTGAACATCAATGTGGTTTGTCTTTGAATGGTAAGCAGGGTTCTTTGCCAAGAAAATTGCACTTTGGCTGTCACAGTCTATCCTTATAACTCCCTGTACTAACCCCATACTTGAACACAATCTCTACAACCAAACTACTTCCTTGCTTGCATGAGTGGCTGCCATGTATTCTGCCTCTATAGTTGATAGTGCCACTACAAATTATTTCTTACTCATCCAACTAACTGCACCTCCAAATAGGTTAAACACATACCCACTTGTAGATCTTCTCTAATCTAGATCTTGAGCCCAGTCCACATCAATAAATCCATGAATATCCAAAACTCTGTCCAATCTTGGTCTTCGTTGGTAACAAGAATCATAATTGCTAGTACCACGCAAATACCTGAATACCCGCTTCACTGTTGTCCAAAGCTCCTTCCCTGGTTTTGACATAAACCTGCTCAATACTCCCACTGCAAGTGTAATGTATCATCTAGTACAGACCATCGCATACATTAGGCTACCAACTGCATTTGCATATGGAACATGGGACATATCTCTTCCTCTTCTTGTACCTTGGGACACTGTTCAACAGATAAATTTACACCTACAGGAATAGGAACCTTCACCGGTTCACTATCCTACATATTAAACCTCTGCAGTATTGTCTCGACATACTTCCTCTGGTTTAACCAGATCTTCCTCTTTGCCTGATCTCTTTTATTTCCATGCCAAAAATATAGTTTGCAGCACCAAGATATTTCATGTCAAATTTGGAGGACAATTGGGTCTTCAAATCTTGGATAATTTCTTTATCATTTCCAACTAGCAACATATCATCCACATACAAGACTAAATAAATAACACAGTCACCAATTAATTTAAAATACACATTGATATTCTTTATTTATGGTGAAGCCAAGTCCCCATATAAATGTATCAAATTTTTGATACCACATCCTTGGTGACTGTTTTAATCCATACAAAGACTTCTTTAACTTGCATACCAGTTATTTCTTACCCTTCACCGCAAAGCCTTCAGGTTGCTTCATGTAGATTTGTTCTACCTCAAAATCAAAAGCAACAACAACAAGTAATAATAGTCTAATAGAGGTTACCTGCAACAGGAGAAAAAATATCACCAAAATCAATTCTTGGAACTTGGGAATAACCCTTTTCTACCAATCAAGATTTGTATTTCTTGACCTTTCCTTATGTATTTGTGTTCTTCTTGAACACCCATTTATTGCCAATGGGTTTCCTTCCAGCCGACAACTCCACCAGATCCCAAGCCTCATTTTTGTGCAAAGATTCCATTTCATCAACCATGGCCTCTTTCCAAGTTTTCCATCCTTTAATCTATTTCTTCCTTCATATTCTAGGATCATCATCAGTACAAGATAAAGAAAAATTTAACAAAAAGAAGATGGCTTATACCTTTTTGACTGCCTTCTTTCCCGAATCGATCTTCTCAACACCCAAAGTTTGCTCTCTCATCTTCTGATTCTCCTCTGCTGTGAGTCTATTCTTCCTCCTTAGCTCAAAACTCTTATTTCTTAGGTTTCCTTTGTTGACTTCATTTTAATAAACATCTTTCACCTCTCTAAACACCACACCTCGGTGTACACAAACCTTCCTTGTACTAGTATCCAGGATCTATAAACCCTTTAAACCATCCTTATACCCAATAAAGATGCACTCTTTCAAGATTTTACTATCCAACTTGTTATTCTCCTTTGGAACATGTACTATATGCATCGCACATCCAAAATTACTCTAAGATGTGAAGAGAGGGTTTCTTAACTATCCATACCTCTTGTGGAGTTTTATCCCTCAACGTGATGAAGTGATCCATGACCAGGAACATGTTGTCTCCATCGACTCTGCTAGAATTCCTTATCCTATCGACACCATTGAAGCTGCTTCTTTCCCTTTCCATCAACGTCTTTTCAATTATTCTGTTACTCCATTTTGCTCAGGATGTATGGATGTAGTCTTTGCCATCTATACCACACTTCTTACAAAAATTCTTCAAATTCCTTGCTACAAAACTCTCCACCGTTATCTAACCTCAACACCTTTATCTTCTTCTCTGTTTGGTTTTCCACTAGAGCCTTAAATTCTTTAAACCTGTCAAAGACTTCATATTTCTTCTTAAGGAAATATATCCATGTATTCCTTGAGAAGTCATCTATAAATGAGACATAGTACACAAGCTTACCTAGTGATGGAACATTCACTGGTCCAAACACATCACTGTGCACAATCTCTAATATCTGTTTCACCCTCTTACTACTAGAGGCAAAACTCACCTGATTCTGCTTCCCATATACACAATTTTCACATAAATCAAAATATAGAGATCTATTACTCATACCTTCTACCATACCTTTACCATGAAGTATTTGAAGGCCCTTCTCTCTAATATGTCCAATCCTTTGATGCCACAACATGGTCTTCTCTCTAGAGACCACTAGATTTTTTGCTCCACTTTTAGGAACCAAAGAACTGTTGCACCCATCAACAATAGTTCTACCTTGTAGCTTGTACAGAGTTCCAATCCGAACTCCACACATCAATACCAGTGCTTCCTGAACCATCTTGTAGGTATCCTTCTCGAACACTGTTTTTAAACTTGCATCATATAGCTTGCTTACAAAAATCAGATTTCTGGAAAATGTAGGAATATGCAGAACACCCGGAAGTGTTCTAATCCTTCCACCTTGCAACTTCAACTTTACTTTAACGTGACCAACAATTATAGCCTTCCTATCATCCCCTAAGAAGACATCACCATTATCGTATTTCTCATACTCGAAAAACCACTCGCTATGGGGAGTGAAGTGGAAGGATGCACCTGAGCTAATCAACCATGCCTCACGATCTACATGTGTACTTGAAGAAGCCAAGTGCACATCCCCACCTTCATCTGATGTGGTTTTCATCTCTACAGAACGAGCATCATCAAATCCCTTTCTGTTTTCAGGAGCTTTAGATTTATAGTCCCTTTTGTAGTGCCCTTCCTGTTGGAATTTCTAGCAAACCACCTTTACATGTTTTCCCGGAGATTTAGATCTCCCTCTAGATTTAGATCTCCCACTCGATGACTTATTTTTGTTTCTGTTCTAGGAATGTCCTCATGCAGACAAGGAATCACCATTTTGGCTCTCCATATTTTTTCATCTGATCTCGTCCGTCAGCAAGGATGAGACTATTTCATCAAACTCCATGGTAGTTGCATTGCTACCTATTGTAATAACCAGACGATCCCACGAATCTGGTAGAGAACACAACAAATTGATGCACTTATCTTCATCTAAAATTTTAATATCAACAAATAATAACTGACTTACCACAATATTAAATGCATTCAGATGCTTTGTTACCAAGTCTCCATATTTCATCCTCAGGTTATATAGCTTTTTCTGTAGGAACAGTTTATTCACCAGAGACTTAGATTGATACAAAGTACCTAACTTGTCCCACAAAGCCTTAGCTATAGCTTCCCTTGATACATTCAACAATATTGAATATGAGACACACAATCATATTGTGCTCTTTGCCTTCCGATCCAACTTCTTCCATTCTTCATCAGACACTCCCGTTGGTTTAGTACCCAGATCTACTGCGATCCACTGATCTTTATCCACCAACAGATCCTCCATCTTAAGTTTCCACAACTCAAAATTCTGACCATTAAATTTCTTGATCTCTATCTTTCCACTGCTCGCCATCTTCTTTCACCACCAGAATCGATCTCGCAGATCTCCCACTGAATAGGATCTACCACAGGCCTGAGCGAAATCCCTCAGTAATAAAGGCGTCCCCTTGAAGCCAAAACAGGTTTGATACCAAACGTAGGTTTTAACCCCGTACAAAAATTACCTGCATACGAATTCTAAAACATAGAAATTAAACAATGTGAGAGCATAACACATAAAACACATATACACAGAGATTTTCCCTTGGATCCCAAAACCGGGACTACCATTTTGATTTTTCATTATGTTCCTTTCAATGTTACAATACGTATTTATACATGTTGAAGCATCCAATACCATGGACCGAAGAGCATCGCGTCAAAAACCATGGAACAAAAACCATCACGTCCAAAACCATGTGCGCAAAACCATGTACAAAACCATAGGTAGGTCTGCCCAACCTAATATAGGCTAGTCGTGGAAAGAATATAACAAAACCCAACACGTCGGACCAAATTGCTAGAGAAGGAAGACCATGCAACTGGTCTGGCATATTGGCTCATCAGCTGAAGGAGAAAGTCATGAGGCTCGACAGTCACTCGAAGGCATGCATGCAAAGATTCACATGTCCGCCTACATTCTAGATGCAGTCTGTGCCTGACATAAGTTCCCGAGCATAGAGTGAGCATCGTCACCGACAGAGACTGTTGTGTGCACATATTTCAAGTACAAGTAGTTGATTCTTCTAAACAACTGGCATCAAGAGAACAGGGTGAATGCTCGCAGGGGAAAGACTTTGCTCATGAGATATAACAAGATTTTGAATAATTGGATGCAAACATGGAACAACAGGATATGGAATAGGATACCGACCTCATGCCTCATCAAAGAGAGGTCGGCTCTCTCGCTTCCATGTAACTAGATGATGAGAAAGTCTTGAATGACTAGGAATGCACTGAGATCCTTGGTGATCAGCCAGAAGCAGAGATGCGCGACAACTCCTTTGATGAATCTCAACATAGATTTGTGCACCCTAACAAAGTACCAACTATGGAGGACTAAACATCCCCTGTGCAAGTTGAAGAACAAGTGATCATGACTGATGTGCACAAGGACCCAACTTCTTTGGTCAATGCAACTAGAGTGTGTGCTGGAGCCACTAGCTCCAATGTTCTCTTCCTCATAGCTGAGAATGAGAAAATGACGAAGGAAATATAGGTGGCCAAACAGGGAGGAGAAGTGGTGAAAATGTCCACCCTAGCACTGAACTAAAGAAGCAAATACTGGAGGAAGTGTTGTCCTTGGACACGGTTATGCGACCATTATACTCCAAGTTCAATACCATGCATCAAGCAGTTGTTCATCTTCACAGATGGCAACACCCATGTGTGAGAAGAGATCACATCTTGAAGAACATACATGCTACCATTGAGAGCATGTGAGGATGGGCGGTGAATTATAAAGGAGACTCGCTTCATTTGCCAAAGATGATGAAGGCCAATGTGGTCGAGATACAAGAACGTATCCAAATTTAGATCTGAAACTATGAAGAGCTACTGCAACTCATCACTAACATATATGCTTCCCATGCATGAGCATTCAAGGGCATGGAGATCATTGTGCACACATATGTGATTCCATTGCTTAGGACTCTCACCTAAGAAAATACCAAGAAGCAAGTCCAACATGAGCTTGAATCGTACTTCGATGAGTTGATGCACTTCGCCAGCAGTCCAGACTTGCTTATCAGTGCAGACATCATGCGCAAGTATGTCGTTGGTTCGGCCACATTGAGGACAATGATGGGCATACTTTCAGATGAGTTGGACAGAGGATCCCAAGCAGTGTACCCAGATGCCATGGAGGCAAGGTTAAGGATCTAGACGGATGTCACAAAAGAACACACAGACACTATTAGAGACTACCAATCTTGGCACCAATATGTTACTATTGATCAACATGAGGATGTCGAGCAATTGGACTTCTATAGTTGTCTAATTCAGAGTGGTATCTAGTTTGGCTTGTTCAAGCCATTGTTCACATTGGTACATGTGCAACATAATGTTGAGTCATGTCAAGTGTAAGTCAAGTATCAAGAGTGAATGTAACAGTCATAAAGTAGGTGAAGAGTCATGTGGGTAGTTGAACGGTCACAAAAGGGTATGTCAAGGGTCACTCCACCCTTTGCTATAAATAGTCCCTCATAACTCATTGTATAGGCTTTTGGTTAGCCAAGCTTCTTCTAAGACTATATTGAAGAAGGCTTGGACAATATTGTAACGCGCCTTGCCTTCTCCACTGCACGAAGCTAGTACATATCTTTGGAGGAGCAGGTAGATGTGGCTATAACGTTCCACTAATGGGGCTAGCAGGTTTACATGGTGTATTGTATGATTGTGACTTACACTTCTTTATATAATAAAAGCCAACACATTTTCATGCATATGTTGTTATTGTAGTTGGGCTGCTACAATTACCTTAATGATATATGTTGTTTAACTTACGTACATGTATATGAACTGATTTGTATGCAATTATATGAATCTTGTCGTTAATGTGTTGTATATGTTGTTAATTTTGTCACTGTCCATGTTGGCTGATCTGCTAGACATTAGACAAACCTTTCTTTGAACCTTGTTTTATTAACCATCACACTTGTCTTGAACTGATTCGTGAGTGTTGCTCGTGTTATCTTACCTTGTTTGTTGTGACTACTGCATCTATGTTGACTGCTCTGCTGAAATATGTGCATGTCCTTAGTGTTGTGTGTTCATAGCCGAGTTGGGACTGATCCCTTTCAAATTGGAACTCACCTTCACCTTCCTCTCCCTTTAAGTATGGGAACCTCTCATATTCATTCCTTGACTCACTACATCAGTCACACCCTTGGTGTTGATAGAGTTATCTTACTTGCCTCTATGCGACATCGCGGTTAAGGAATTACCTTACCACCCACTGCTGGTACTCCCACACCAAACGGTGTGAGGTCTAATTGGGACTTTTTACCAGGGAGATCCCCTTGACATGTTGGCGGGTCCAGCACCATCAACATGGATGCAATCAGAAATCATTGTGTTTTTCTGTAAAAGGATATAGTGTTGAAATATTTGGGCGGCTTGACCTGTAGCCAAGGCAGGTTTCTCGACATGGGCATATCGAGACTCGGTATTGAGAATATTATGGCTCAAATAATAAACCATGTGCATATTTTCGTTGTCGTTGTCTTGAAATAACACCATAGAAATAATATTATCAGTTGTAGCCAAGTATAGGAAGTAATCGCGTCGATAATTGGGGGGATGCAGTAAAGGGGCACTGATAAGTGTGTCTTTTAAAGCATCGAAGGATTTCTAGGAAACTTCATCCGAAATAAAAGGGATCCCCTTCTTAAGTAAATGAGTAAAACCCTTGGCAAGTTCAGTGTAATTAGGGACAAATTGACTAAGAAATAGCCTTTCCCTGCAGGTTCTGCAATTGTAGTAATGATGTAGGGGAGGTAAGTTGACAGTGGTCTCAACTTTTAAGGGATCAATCTGGATACCATCATGAGAAACTACAAAACCCAAGAGCCATCCAGAATCAATGAAAAACACATATTTGTGTGGATTGAGACATATATTATAATGCCGACATCGTAAAAACATGGATCTTAAGTGATATGATGGTCACGATGCTTAGTAGAATGAGCTGGTAAGTCATCAAGGTATGGCTGAACAATGTGTCGAATGTCATGAAATGCATAAGACATTTCTCATTGGAAGGTAGCGCCAACATTCTTCAAATTGAAAGGAAGCTTTTTGTAAGCAAAGGTACCCTAGGGATAGGTAAAGGCCATTTTATGTTGATTGGCGGGTGAAATGTTAATCTGGTTATAGCTAGAAAAACCATCCATGAATGCAAAAATCTCACTCCCACCGCATTCGTCAATGATTTGATCGATAAATGGAGTGGGATAATTGTCCTTAGGACATGAGTGATTGGTATCGCAATAATCAACAAAAACACATATAGTGCCCTGCTTTTTGGAAACAGGGACGCTATTGGACACTCAATACGTCAATGGAATAGGATAAATAAAACCGACTTTTAGAATCTTCTCCACTTGTGCTTTGATAGCAACAACCTTTCAAGGGTGCATAGGTTAGAGCCATTGTTGAATAGGCTTAGCACTAGGATAAGTCGGATCTCATGCACCACTATTCCTGGATCGATACCAGGAATTTCCTCGTATGACCATACGAAGACGTCTTAGAACTCTTTAAAAAGTCAATTATAAATCTTGATCTCATCTAGAGAACATGATACCCTGATATGAATGTTCTCAACAATTCCAAGTTTGATGGAAATCTCAAGAGGCATAGTAGCAGTGATGTTTCCCATATTACCCTTCGACAAGACTTCATGCACCAGGATGGGTGTTTGAAGTGGAGGTGTGGGATAATGAGAAAAATACACTTCAAGACAGGAATGCATCTTATCGAAGCTAGGAAGAAATGAAGAACAAATGATGTAGACCGTTCCATGGAGTTTCACCCAGATACATGACCTCAATGATACTCTCGTAAGTGGGGAATGTCTTGTTCAAAGGATCTAGAGAATCCCAAGAACCAAGCCAAGGATATGGCACATAAGTGTCCATGTTCATACTGAAAACAATATGACTTTCTGAAGTGGCCATTGAATATAAGACGATTTCTTGATAATTTTTCTCTAATGGACTTAAAGGAATAACATCGCCAAGTAAATCAATTTGATCTACAATAGGGATAATCCAAGGATTCTTAGAGATCAAGATCATATTGACTGAATGAACATTCAGAGGTGGGAGAGTAAAAGTACCCATTAAAGTAGAGACTTTGAAGAGACCTACCCCCACACTCTCGTAAGGAATTTCAGTGCTTCCCATGTAAGGGACATTGTCGTTCGATGAACCAGAAGAAAAGAAGGACAGTTGATCAATAGTGACAATTTTTCCTTCATGAGGAAAACAAAGCACGTGGAACAAAGAAGACACCACACAAAACATGGCATGGGTCCAACTTCACCCAAGAAAAAGATTATAGTTGATATTTGCATCTACAACTTCTACTTCTAATTCAATGGTCTTTCCTTCTAATGTAATTGACAAAATCGTGAGAATACCGTAAGGAAGTGAACCTCTGTCATCAAAGGCTTCCAAGATGTTCAAAGACTGGTTAAGAGAAGGAGAGCCAATGGCTTTCCAACATGAAATAGACATGATGAAGGTAGAGGCACCTTCATCAATAATTGTTTGATGGATCGTCTTTCCTTTGATAAGAACCTGTATCAGAAAAATAATTTGATGAGGAAGACGAGGCATGTGATTTTCAAGATCGAAGGTAATTAGACTCGAATCAAAAGGATCAATCACACCTATAGTAGACAACTGTGACTTCCGCTGCATTGGACATGATTGGAGAACCTCCAAGGCAGATATTTCCAAAGGTGTTTGAGCTAAATCCTCGTCAATATTGTAATGTTGTGCAACTCTAGCATTCAGATTAAAGGATGATTCCAAGAACACCTTTGGGAGGTGGCTGGATTATAGATTCACTGTTGGGGTGCTCAATATGGAGTGGACTAGTCCTGGACATAGAAGAACTAGAAGGGATATCGGTAGCTTCTTTCTCCACTGTCTACTTATGCATGGTTTGATAGTCCTTAGTTCGAGTAGCGATCAAGTTAGGTGTTGAAACTTGCATCATGAACACTTGGGAACTTGAGGAAGCATAGGACTGTGATTGGTCTACCAAATCTATCTGTTAAGATGGAAAGGGTTCTTTTAAGATAGCTGGAGTCCCTTTCAACAAGCGATTAACTTCAAAATGTCAGGGAAAATCCTTAGTGTAATGATCCTCCTCACAGATGAGGCAAGCATATTTCAACTTTCTTTTAGAAGCATCATCAGTAGATGACTTAAGAGGGTCCTATTTTGAGGCATCGACTTTGGATTTTCCTTTTCCCTTCTTACCTTTAGAGGCCTTATCTGCTGTGGTAGATTGAAAAACATGTATCTCATAGGTTTTACCAGGATTGGATGAATTTTTTGAGGGATTAGAACCAATGCTCGAGATAGAATTTTGCTTTGAAGAAGCTTTTGCGGAAGTCTGAGACATAGAACCAATCACACTGTCAGCAGGTGGTGTATCAAGAGACTCTGATGTTGTATGATCAGATGATGGTTTTGGAGAATTAGGTAACATCTCATACAATGTGCCACATTGCAAATACACCAAGTCTAAATACTGGGCACATGCGATAGCTTTCTCTTCAGTAAAACATCCACCCATAGCTATGTCCTTGGTAGTCTTGCTAACAAATTATTTTGTGAACCATTCTGTCAACAACTCATAAGCGATCTCAAGTTTGATGAGGCGACGCCAACATCTCCATTCATGGATATGATCGTAAATGTGGGTCACAATATCTTGCTTATTGGATGTAAGAAAATGAGTTCCAGTTTCATATTGAATCGACAATTGGAAATGAGTCAGGAAAGCCATAGCCAGAGAATTGAAGTCACCATAGGTACCTTAAGGAAACTCAATATACCATTTAATGGCAACACCTGTGAGAGCTATCTAAAAGATACAAAGATGGATAGAATCATCAACATATGAATTGGAGGAGCACCAAAGGTGATATGTCATCACATGGGCTTGCAGGTCCTGTTGAGCCTCAAAACCGCCCTTTCCTTTGCAACTCTTCTTATCCCTTTTCTTTGTTTCTCCATGAAAAAAATGCATCCCTATCATCAATAACTAGTATACATTGCCTTAAGGAGAACATTTTAGTGATTTAGATGTTATGCTTTTATGTTTTTCTGTTTGAATAAGTTTTTGCCTTTTAGCTATGGAACACAGGCTATTCTGCAGCTAATTGGCTGTTTCGTAGTTGCTTCCATGTTTTAACAAGTTCCAGGTGTCAGAAGGAGAAACTAATTACATGGCCAGCTTGGAAATCATCATGACATGGATTGTCCTATTCACCTAGCCTAGGTTGACAAGGAAGATGGTACAAGACTCCGGTCAATGAAGAAGTCAAACGTAGAGAGACCAAAGGCAACATGAATCTATTTTGTACACATTTCACAATGATGGGATTCGAAACAACTTCCTGAACCCACAGACTCCAAAAACCATCAACTTATATTTATGTCTCCAATAGCCGAGGAAGAAAATTCCATGTGCCTGTCTACTATGTGTTTTTGATTGTGGCTTATTTTTCTCCACAAACAATTGTATAATTTTTTTATAAATAAATGTGTAAAGAATGCAGAACCAGTTCAAGTTTCCTGATGTATTAAGCTCAGACTACTGCTCTATAAATTTGAAAACTAATTTCCTATGTTTTTTTTAATATGAAGACTGCAAGTTTCATGGATATGTGAAGGAGTTTCTTGGAGTTTTGATTGAGTACGCACAACTTGAGCAGTTGCAGAGGGCCCCTACACTGACTAAGGTTTTATTTCATTTTGTTTTATCTTTTCTAGTTAATTGTAAATTCATCGTTTCTTCCATAGTGTTCATAACCATTTACTAACCTTTTTTATAATGCAATCTTTATCATTTTCTTACTAATGCAGAATAGCTTCTTTCAGTGTAGAATAGCTTTCTCTTTGCTTAATTTCTTTCTAGTTTTTATCAGTAGTTAGAAGTTGAATTCAATAGTGTAGAGTTGTTTGTTTCAATTTCTATTTCATTAATCTTTAGGTTTTCAATTAAACTGATCAGTACCATTATTTCTCTTGTCATTTTAGTTTATTGACTCATGGTGTATATGAATGTTTTTAAAGTGCCCTTCTAGTTGATAATTCAGCTTAAACTAAGTGGTTGAATACTTCATTCATGCAATGAGTCTTTTATACATTTTTGTATTTATCTTCTCTTAGAATAATGAAGTACAAAATTCTTCAAAATATCATCACAAGGAGGTTTTTCTCCCAAAATTGAGAGGCAGAGTAACTAAGCACTTTATTTAGTTTTGTTTCCATAGTAGATTAGTTGCAAATTCATTTTCAATCTTAGTATTTTATTTAGTTCTATTTCCATAATAGATAGTTGCAATTTCATTTTCAGTTTTAGTATTTCATTTAGTTTTGTTCTTGTAATAGAATAGATAATAGTTGTAATTTTACTTTCATTTTTCAGTATTCCATTTAGTCTTGCTTTTTTTGTAATTTATTAGAAAATAGTTGCAATTTTACTTTTTAGTTTGTAGCTCATGATTTGGAAATAATGATATGATTAGAAATAGAAATTATGTTTTCATTTCTTGACTAAACTTTGCTTCCAAATCTTACTTAAGCTCTTTTTAGCTCTCATTTCTTTAGGTTCTTAGCAGTCTTTACAGAAGTTGGATTTAATATTTTGTTAAGTACATTGTTAATCATTAGGGGTTAAAGGATCAAAGACCCCCAAAAAACATAAAACTCAAAAACAATGAAGTAAAAAGGGTCATCTAGCACATATAGTGCACTACACTTCATGTGGTATTTACGATACCTGAATTGATAATTTATGTAGAGCAATTCAGGATACTAAATTGACTAAACATTTTGGTGCCATTTCCAGGGAAGTGTAACTAGGTAATATTATCTCTTCCATTCAAAAAAAAAACAATGACATGCATATAGAAAGAGACTCTAGGGGTAGATTTATAACTAGGGGCAGAAGTTCAATTCCTACAACACCACCTACACCACCGAGAGAAATAAAAGGCACACCTCCATCAAAAACTCACACTCCCAGCCATAGCACTCTTGAAATTACAAGGGCATAAATCCAATCAGAAGAATCTCCTACTTCTTCTACCAAGACTTTCCTAGGAGTAAAAAATTTCGAACCTCCAACAACAGGAATAAATTTTCTTACCTCCACAGGAGAACCCACTATAGTTAAAGAATTAGGAATACCTGGTGAGGAAGAGGAAGTAGAAAATCTCTCCCATAATCCATTAATAGAATAACCAGAGGAGGAGGGAATAACCTTGTAGGTTGAACCCTATACTGACTCTGAAGAAACTATAATGGTAGAGGAAGAACAAGATGGAGAATTCTCACTGTTTGGAAGAGGGGGTAGAGGGAGAGGTAGAGGAGATAACGGAGGAGGTAGAGGTAATAATGGAGGAGGAAGAGGAAATAGGGAATTAGATAACTCTTTTGGATTCCCTATAGTGGATGAGAAAACACATACCACAATGAAAAATATTTCACCATCTGTCCTCCCAAACTTCTATGGGTTGAGAAGTGAGGACCCTGAAACATTTTTGTTTGAGTTTGAAGTCTTGTACAAAACTTATGACTATCTAGAAGACTCTCAAAAAATCAAATTGTTTCTTTCAACACTAAAAGGGGCTGCTTTGAAATGGTTCATGGGGTTAATCACTCAATCCATTAGAACATGGAATGACATGAAAAAGGCATTTTTGGATAGATACTTGGATTATTGTATGCCTACCAATCAAAAAGATGAGGTGTTCAAAATGATGCAAAGAGAGGATGGAAACTTAGAAGATTTGATTGAGATATTTAACTATAATTTGAAAAGAGCAAAGATGAACAATTTAGATGAGGAAACTTTGAAAGCTCTTTTGTTAAAGGTCATTAGAGATGAGTGGATAGATATCCTTAACATGATGGGGAAGGGAGATATCTCTCAACTTCCATTGAGTCATATAGGAGAATTGTGTGCTCATCTCTCAAGAGGGAAATCTAAAATAGGGAAAGGGCCAAGAGATCCTTCTCTTGTTAGAGCAAACAAATCTACAACTGGATCTGTAAGCAGGGCAGAAATTGGAAATATGCTTTATGAGTTTAAAACTGGCATTCTAGGGAGCCTTAGTGAGCAACTAGACACCCTTAAAATTCAAAACAATCAAAAAACAGAGGTTGATGCTTTAGCCATTTTTTGTCCAAAATGCAGAAAGAAACATACTCTAAGGGAATGCCCTTTAGATGCAAAAATTGTAGAAACTTGTATGATTTGTTCAAAAAGTCATGAGACTAAGGGTTGTCCTTCAATCCCAGGTCTTAAGGCTGTCTTTCAAGAGGAAATAGTCCCAAATTCTGCAGAACCTCTTTGTTTTGTTGCAAGAAGACCTTGGCAGGGGCCACAAAATCAGGTTTAACAATCCAATGTATTTTCATCCCCCACCAAACTCGAATTCTTGGCAGCAACCTTGGCCTCAACCTCAATCTCAGTATCAATCTCAACTATGGGCACAAAGGGTACAAAATTCTTGTGAGAGATTCACCGAATATTATCAATATCCTCCATCCTATCAGAATTATCGTCTCCCACAAAATCAGCAACCACAACTTCAAAATCAGAACCCTCAACTTTCATTGCCATTTCCACAACAACCTCCACAACAAAGTCAAAATCCTCAACTCCTGCTGCCATTTCAGTAGAAACCAAATCAACTACCTACCCATCAATTACAAAATCCCAACAATAAAAACCCTCAGAATGCTTACATGGTAAAAGGACAACAATTTCCAACTTACATGATTACTCCACCAGATCTTAATGATGTTCAACTAAGATCTGGTAGGATATTAGAAAAGGAAAGACCTTCTATAGTTATTGAAGGACAAGATACTTACGAGGAAGATTCTCTAAAAGTCAATAAATTTTTTGAAGAAACATCTCTCCAAAACCAAAACATTGAAAAAGGAAAACAAAAGGAACTAGTGAACACAGCTCCTATCATTGGGAAACCAACATCTACCTCTACACCTCCTTTTCCTGAGAGACTACAAATTGATAGAGGGGTAGAAAAACAAATCTTATTGCCCAATTATGATTTTCTAGATGAATTGAAGAATGTCTGTATCAAAATTTCTTTGTGACAAACCATTAGAGAAATTCCAATTCTATCCAAGACAATAAAGGAGTTGAGCATCAAAAGACTAGGAAGAAAAGAAAAAGGAACAAAAAGAATTCACCTGGTAGGAAAGATAGCAGACATAATGATTGGAAAAATTGCCATGTAGAAATATGTTGATATAGGAAGTCCAATTGTCAAGACACATATAAATGGAATTGAAATTCCAAATACATTGATTGACTTAGGGGCAGCAATAAACATCATGAGTAGACAAACTATGGAGCAGCTTAAACTTCCTAATCTTCTTTACACACCTACCATACTGCAACTTGTAGATAGATCAGTAATCAAACCAGATGGTGTGCTAGAAGATATTTCAGTATCCTTAGATTCTTGGGAATATCCTATTGATTTCATGATCTTAACTCCCAAAAATAATTTAGGGGGACACCCTCTCATATTAGGAAGACCTTCGCTGGCCACAACTGATGCTTTTATTAGTTGTAGATCTGGTGACATGTATATTTCTAATGGTAATTCAACAAAGAAAGTTACTTTGTATCCTCCAACAAAAGAAATCATAGAAATAGATGAAAAGGAATGGATTGATGATGAAGATGATATTCAACCTCTCTTTACTATGTCAGAAATTAGTGAAGATAGTAAAATTCTAAACACATTGGAAAATTTTGAAACATCTTCAGAATATGATCATGCACAATTTCAAGAAAAATCTAATGTTGAATACTTGTCATCTAGTCAGATGTCTCTCTATTCTATGGAAGAGTTTGGTAGCTCTACAATTGAAATTTTTCCAGGTAGGACATTGAACATAAACAAAAACTTGGAGAAACTACAACAAGAAGAGCTAACCAAAACATTACAAAAATATTTTGTTGCATTTGCATGGGAGTACACTGACATGAAAGGTATTGATCCTAAGACTTGTATCCATTATATCTATATTAAGGACAACAGTAGACCAATCAGACAACCTCAGAGAAGAATGAATCCAAATCTTAGGGAAATTGTAAAAGAAGAGCTCCAGAAATTACTCAATGTAAACTTCATTTACCCAATTTCAGATAGCCAATGGATTTATCCTTTGGTAATTGTGCCTAAAAAGAATGGTAAATAGAGGGTGTGAATTAATTACCTAGAATTGAATAAAGCAACCCTTAAAGATCACTTTCCTTTGCCCTTTATAGATCAAGTGTTAGATACATTAGCAGGTAAGAAGTATTTCTCATTCTTGGATGGTTTTAGTGGTTATAATCAAATTCAGGTAGCATCTGAGGATCAGAATAAAACCACATTTACTTGTCCATGGGGAACTTTTGCCTACTAAATACTTTCTTTTGGGTTATGTAATGCACTTGCAACATTCCAAACAGCAGTACTAGGAATTTTTTCTGATCTAATACATGATTGTGTAGAGGTATATATGGATGATTTTACAGTCTATGGAAACAGATTTGAAGAAGCTTTGGAAAATTTGGAAAATGTTCTTAAAAGATGTAAAGAAACAAACCTTTTACTAAGCCATGAAATTTTTTTTATGATGTTTACAAAAGGTATTGTTTTAGGACATCACATTTCTGGGGATGGGATTAAAGTTGACAAATCTAAAGTTGAAGTCATCACTAAGTTATCAATTCCAAATTGCCAAAAAGATGTTAGAAGTTTTCTAGGATTCACAGGATATTATATGAGGTTTATAGAAAACTTCACTAAAATAGCATCTCCACTCTTCAAAGTACTTACAAAAGGCTATGAGTTTAGTTGGAATCTTGATTGCCAACTAGCATTTGAAACCTTGAAAGCAAAAATTTCTGAAGCACCTATTTTAAGAGGTCCAAATTGGAAACTTCTTTTCCATATTTCCATAGATGCTTCAGATACAGCTCTGGTAGCTGTATTGGGACAAAAATATTTGATTCCTTATGCCATTTACTATACAAGTAAGAATTTGACTCCCACTGAGTTGAATTATATTGTGACTGAAAAGGAATTTTTACTGTTGTTCATGCAATTAATAAGTTCACACACTATATAACAGGCTATGAAACCTTTGTTCATACAAATGACTCTACAATTAGATATTTGATGAATAAACCTATTACTAATGGCAGAGTTACAAGATGGCTCTTAATTTTGCAAGAATTCAACATTAATGTGCTAGATAGACCTGGAAAACAAAACACAGTTGCTGATTTCTTGTCCAGGATTCAAAATATCAAAGAAGACTCTCCAGTTGAAGATAAGTTTCTTGATGAATATCTTTTTGTAGTAACTACTCAAACTCCTTGGTTTGCAGATGTTGCTAATTACTTGGTTACATGGAAGTTACCTTCACATTTGTTTGCTAGAGAGAAAAGAAGGATTATTCAAGAAAGTGCAAGATATTCATGGATAACTAACGAATTGTACAAAACAGGGCCAGATCTTATGATCAGAAGGTGTGGCAGGGAAGATGAAATTCCTGATATTCTCAAAGCATGTCATGATGAGCCGTGTGGTGGACACTTTGTTGACAAGAGGCAAACCTATAAAATTCTTTCTTTAGGATATTATTGGCCATCCATCTTCAAATATGCTAAAGAATATGTCAGGAGGTACGACAACTGCTAAAGGGTAGGGAAACATACTCCCTCAAATGAAATGCCATTACAAACTCAGGTACTTATTGAACCCTTTGAAAAGTGGGCTTTAGACTTTATTGGACCAATTAATCCTCCATCTAAGCAGAAAAAGTATATATTGGTATGCACTGATTATGTCACCAAATGGGTAGAAGCCAAAGCATTACCTTTTGCTAAAGAAAAATCTGTAGTTAATTTTCTGTTTGAGGACATCTTCACTCTTTTTAGTGTTCTGAGAGAAATTGTGACAGATCAAGGATCTCAATTCACATCCAACATGATGGAAAGGCTTATGGAGGAGTACAAGATCAAGCATAGGAAATCTACTCCCTATCATCCACAAGAAAATGGTCAAGTGGAGTCTACAAATAAAGTGATTGAAGGAATTCTCACCAAGACTATGCATCTAAATAGAAGAGATTGGATAGAAAGGCTTCCTGAAGCCTTATGGGCCTATAGAACTACATGGAGGAACACAATGGG
>APFE030028048.1:6616-17623 GCA_000404065.3 Pinus taeda | reverse complement strand
ATGTCTCCACCATATCTTCCATTTTCAATGACAAACAATCCAGTGATTCCTTCATAACTAATCTCCACTTCAAACTCCATAACTTGTACTTAGCTGGTCCTCCACAACTACATTTGTTAACGATCAGGTTAATGACGTGACGTACCTATATACGAATCTTCAAACCCTGACTATTTACCTATTACATGCCAACTCTTAAGTTTTTCTCTCATACTTATGTAGCCATTTTATGTACACAATCAATCTGTTTCCATCTATTTCGTATATACAGTCATTCTGTTTCCATCTATTTCATATATACAGTCATTCTGTTTCCATAATTCACAATCATTTTGCTTCCATATTCCCTGTCATCTCGTTTCCATATCCATAATCATTTTGCTTCTATATAACCAGTCACTCAAGATGTAGTCATTTATGTAGTCATTCTTTTTCTTAGATGGTGAGAGTAGTTTTGAAGGGTAATTGAGAATAGAGGATATGGGGCTTATTGTTAGAACTGAACCTGTAGGGGTAAAATACATGGAGGGATTTCTGTAGCTGAAGAGAATGTTACAGAAGGCCGGTTGGTTGTGTTTTATTGAAAAATTTAGCGTTTACCATAGGGAAATCACTAAATCCTTTGCCAGGTCATTTGATTGCATGGAAGTGGAAATAGGGGACATCAAATTTGTAGTTACCGAGTCCTTCATAGCAGAAGCAATAGGACTCCCAAGGCTAGGAGAAAGGTGATTTGAAAACAAAGAGTTTCATGATGAATCTTGGAAGGTGATTCTTAAAAACCTAGGTATGGATGTTTCAGTCTTTAGAAAAGGGATCCCAATTTCTGCACTCAAAAACAAATGGAGTAGCATGTTTTTAATACTGCAAAAATCCATTACATGTGAAGGGAGGTTTAGGTCTATGTATGTTTATCATATAAGATTGTTAATGAATTTTCTAGAGAATGGAACCCTCAATCTTCCCTTTTTCCTTTTGAATAGTCTGAGAAGAATGGCAAAAAATGTTCAAAAGAAAGTTGAATCAATAGAAATCACTCTATATCATCATGGACTAGTGAAGATTTTAGTTGAATTTCATTTGAGAAGTGTAGGGGACACATGGGAAGACTTCTTGGTAAGGAATTTCTGCCAAGATGCTCCAGATTATCTGAGGGAAGTCCTATTAAAATAAGTAGAAGAAGAAATATTAGCATTAAAGGCCCCTCACAAAAAGATGATGCAGAGATAGCTCTTGAACCAAAGGTTAGGGAGAATACTAAACAGAAGAGATAAATGAAAGAGAGGGTCGAAGAAATCAATAAGGACATTCTTGAACCTTCATCACCTCAAGAAGATGAAAAACTTCTTTCTGAAAGACTAACGAAGATCAAAGAACAAATCAAGAAAAATAAGGAGAAAGGAAAGAGGAAAAAGGACACAAAATAAGAAACCATAAGCTTCCAAAACGTGAGAAGGAGTTCTAGACTCTAGGGCAAGGTGAAGAAGGTGAAATCAAAAGAGGCCCAGTTTATAAATTTAGAGGAAGAAACCCCAGTTAAGTCCCCTGATAGTATTCCATATGAACAAAGTCCACAAAACTCTCCTTTACAAAATTTGGAAGGCATCCCAAATAGAGCTTCTACTGGCATTGATCCAATACAATAGCAAATCTATGACTACATAGAGTCATTAGAGAAAAAGAGTACCTCAGTAGACCTAGGGACTTCAGCTAATCCAGAGCATCCTGTCACCTCACAAGAAACTCTAATTAGCTCTCTCAAACAAGAGATCTATGAGCTAGAAATTCTGAATAGGCACATCCAAAAAGAAAATGAAACCTTAAAGGAATAGAATAAGTTGGATATAGCTAGTCATGACAACACAATGCTACACTTTGGATTATGGCACAAGAAGAATAGGAAGATGAAAAGGAAAAATAAGAACCTAAACAGGACACTTATTAATCTCAAATACAGATTTCTTATGAGGAAGCCAAGGATGGCAGTCAGTGCAAAGAAAAGCAAGAAGAGGAAGTTGGATGTGTTGGCTAAAGTATCAAAACAGATGCAATAGGAGGAGGAAGTTCACAATTTTGATTGCATGGGGACATGCAATGGTTTTGCAGTGGGGGTATGTTGAGCCTCAAAACTGCTCTTTCCTTAGCAACTCTTCTTATCCCTTTGCTTTGTTTCTCCATGAAGAAAATGCATCCCTATCATCAATAACTAGTATACATTGCATTAAGAAGAACATTTTAGTGATTTACATGTTATTCTTTTATGTTTTGCTGTTTGAATAAGTTTTTTTCTTTTAGCTATAAAACACAGCCTATTCTACAACTAATCGGTTGTTCTGCAACTACTTCCATGATTTAACAGGTTCCAAGTGCCAGAAGGAGAAACTAATTACATGGAAGACTTGGAAATCATCATGACATGGATCATGTCCTATTCACCTAGCCTAGGTTGACAAGGAAGATGGTACAAGACTTCGGTCAATGAAGAAGTCAAACGTAGAGAGACCAAAGGCAATAGGACTCTATTTTGTACACGTTTCACAGCGATGGGATCCGAAACAACTTCCTGAACCTAAAGACTCTAACAGCCATCTATCCAACCGAATCCAACAACCATCATCTTAGATTTATGTCTTCAGTAGCTAAGGAAAAAAATTTCGTGTGCCTGTTTGGTACGTGTTTTTGGCTGTAGCTTATTTTCCTCCACAAACAATTGTATAATTTTCTTATAAATAATTGTGTAAAGAATGCAAAACTAGTTCAAATTTCCTGATGTATTAAGCTCAGACTACTGCTCTGTAAATTTGAAAACTAATTTCCTATGTTTTTTTTAATATGAAGACCGTAAGTTTCATGGATATGTAAAGGAGTTTCTTGGAGTTTTGATTGAGTACGCATAACCTGAGTAGTTGCAGAGGGCCCCTGTGCTAACTGAGGATTTATTTCATTTTGTTTTATCTTTTCTAGTTAATTGTAAATTCATCGTTTCTTCCATAATGTTCATAACCATTTACTAACCTTGTTTATAATGCAATATTTATCATTTTCTTACTAATGGAGAATAACTTCTTTCAATGCAGAATTGCTTTCTCTTTGCTTAATTTCTTTCTAGTTTTTATCAGTAGTTAGAAGCTAAATTCAGTGGTGTAGAGTAGTTTGTTTCATTTGCTGTTTCATTAATCTTTAGGTTTTCAATTAAATTGATCAATACTATTATTTCTCTTGCCATTTTAGTTTATTGACTCATGGTGTAGATGAATGTTTCTAAAGTGCCCTTCTAGTTGATAACTCATCTTAAACTAAGTGGTTGAATACTTCATTCATGCAATGAGTCTTTTCTGCATTTTGTACTTATCTTCTCTTAGAATAATGAAGTACAGAATTCCTCAAAATGTCATCACAAGGAGGTTTTTCTCCCAAAATTGAGAGGTAGAGTAACCAAGCACTTCATTTAGTTTTGTTTCCATAATAGACTAGTTGAAAATTGATTTTCAGTCTTAGTATTTCATTTAGTTCTATTTCCATAGATATTTGCAATTTCATTTTTAGTTTTAGTATTTCATTTAGTTTTGTTCTTGTAACAGAATAGACAATAGTTTTAATTTCACTTTCAGTTTTCAATGTTCCATTTAGTCTTGTTTTTTTTGTAATTTATTAGAAAGTAGTTGAAATTTTACTTTTTAGTTTGTAGCTCATGATTTGGAAATAATGACACGATTAGAAATAGAAACTCTGTTTTCATTTCTTGACTAAACTTTGCTTCCAAATCTTATTTAAGCTCTTTTTAGCTCTCATTTATTTAGGTTCTTAGCAGTCTTTACAAAAGTTGGATTTAATATTTTGTTAAGTACATTTTAAATCATTAGGGATTAAAGGATAAAAACCCCCAAAACAACATAAAACTAAAAAAAATGAAGTATGAAGGGTCATATAGCACATATAGTGCACTACACTTCATCAGTTTACGATACCCAGATTGATAATTTATGTAGATAAATTTAGGACACTAAATTGACTAAACAGGTCCTCCTTAACTTTTCCCTCGAATTTGAGGAAATTCCTTGGAATTTTATTTGGAATTGGAGGTCAGTAAGGTGAATGAAGAATGGGATCATTCGTGAGCCTCGAGACATCAGGAATCTTCAACATAGCCAAGAAAGGAAATTGCGTATTAAATGACATATAAGGCCTTTGAGGAGACCCAAACGATGGAGTCCATCTTGGATGGTAATGATTTTGTCCTCATAGTGGAGGATTTTGTCCATACAGGACCTGATTTTGTCCCCACTGAGGGATATATTGACCGTAAGGTGGATTCGGTCTAGGGTAGGTTCGATATTGTTCTGCCATAGACCGTTGATAAGCATTGTACGTGCCATACGAGTTATAAGGTTTTTGAACCTGTTGACCTTAGACATAAGGAGATTGACCCTATTACTGTAGGGGTTGACCTTGAGCTTGCAATGGATGACCTTGCGAATATGTATATAAATCTTGTTGCTGCAAAAGCTAACTTTGCCGTTGTAAAGGTTGACCTTTCTGTTGCAAAGGTTGGCCTTGTGAGGACAAAGGTTGAGTAGGCTACTGAAAAAATTGAGTTTGTGGTTGTAAAGGTTGTTGCAGCTATGGCAAAAAAGGTTACCCCTACCGCTATAACAGTTGCCCTTGCTACTGCAATGCTTTCTCTTTCTACTGCAAATATTGCCCTTGCTCTTGAGAAGGTTGCCCTTATTGCTGCAAAGGTTGTCCTTGTTGCTACAAGGGTAGCTGAATAGTTCCTTGGGTTATACCCTGAGGGTATTGATAGTTCCTGAACTAAATCTGACCATATCCAATAGGAATAATGGATTGACCAAATTGGACATAAGCTCTTGCTTGAGGAATGTAAGACAAATTAGCCAAGCCTTGCGAACCATATGGGACATAAGCATGTTGGAGTGGGACCTAAGCCATATAAGGCTGCTGATATTGGACATTACCTAACCTGGATGGACCAATAGGGTTAGGAATAATACCATAATAAGGTTGATTAAATCCAACGATGTGAATTTGTAATCCACTCACATTGGTTTCCCCTAACACAAGAGGAGTATTCAGATCTTGTCCCCCAGGTGGTGGCCACTTGATGGAGGGGTAGAAGAACTTACCAAAACCTGACCTAAAACAGTTGGTTGAATCAGAAGGGTTGGTTGAAATGACGAGACAAGATGTGATGGAATGGTAGGTTGAACAAGAATTGAGGTGACTGAAATTTGTACATAAGTTGAAGAGGGCGGGTTCGGAATGAACGAACCTGATGTAGGCATAGCATTGGAAGACCAAATGGGATTTTGATACAATGACGAGGCACTAGGAGTACCCAAAACTAACTGAGTTAAGGTGGTATAACTATGTGGTAACATGGGTCCACTAGTTTCAGGAAAGGTGAGAGACGAGACTCTTCCTATATAAGGAAAACCTTCTGGAGGAAATTCATATCCTTGCTCATCATCGACATGGGGAGCATGGGTAGCGGAAACTTCCGAATGACTTGGAGAAGAGGTTGGGATTTCGCCTTCCGACTCCATAGATGGAAACAATTGGTGACGAGGAACCCGAGATGTACAAGGAGATAACTCCAAAGGAATTCCAGATCGATTGTAAGGACTATAAGGACGTTGAGGAGATATCACAACAAAACCGAATAATGGATTCGACGAATAGAAAACAAGCGTTTGCGGACTCTCAGGGATCTAAATATGATTATTAGAGGTATCTGAATCAGATTCTTGAGGTGACCAGGAATTTGATGGAGGTAGCTGAGAAGACAAAAGTTGGATACTTGGAATAATCCTAAGTTCAAAACCTTGATCCTCAAGTGACTTAGGAAGTTCCAGATGAACTCCTTCGGAGGATGCTTCAGTATCAAACAATGAAGAGGAACTATGAGATGAACTCAATGGTTCAACCACAATGACTTCCTCTCAAAATAGAAAGAGGAAATGAGATTCATTTAGTGCTTTTAACAATCTTGAAATTAATAGGGAATTACTCAATATTGGTTTAAGAAATAATTGCTTGGGTTCGACATGTTATCGTGGGCAGTTATTTTTAGAAACAAAAACTTTGTCTTTTCATCTTTTAAGAGTCAAGAAAAGGATGAAAAGGTGACTCTAGTCACTTTCGATGGTTTAGCGAGCTTGAAAGGACATGTTTCTCGATGATATTTTCAAATTTAAAGAGTTAGAAAAGATTGAAATAACTGCTTAGGTGAATCTAGATAAAAGGAGTACTAAGTAACCATGAACTACAATATACACCTCAACAAATAAATTTTCCAAGGACTTGATGTACGTGCAAGCAATCTCCCCGAATGCTATGTTCAATGTATCACATTTACAGGGTGGCAGATTCGACTTCCTATGGATAAAGGTTTGCAACCTATGGGGGTCTCCCTTTATATACACGATGGTATGGGGAGCACAAGTTCGTGCTAGCACTTTCTAATGTCAAAGTGAATGACAACTGCTATGTTTTAAAGACGGCGGAACACATCTCTATCCTAGACCACTAAATATGAATGTTAATGTTTCAAATGATCCTTATATTAATTGATAGATTTTAAAGTTGATCTTGGAATTATGTTTCAATTTCAAGGACTTAACGATGTTACCTGTTCCTAAAATGCAAACTAGATGATGAAATGAAATCCTTCAATTCAATGAAAGCTATCTATGTAGGGGAGAATATCACTCAAATCATGCATCAAACCAAATGCAAAAGTGTATCCATGACAATATCCAAACACTAAATTCAAAATATGAAATATAATATTTCATATGTTAAGCAAATGCAATGCCAGAATAAACCTTAAAGAAACTCTATCTTAAGATATAATGATGATTTGTTTTCTCTTTTTCAAAATGAAACTAACGTAATCTAGTGCAAAATTAAAAGAGAATGCAAGCAAGCCAACAAATATGAAAATATATTTCACATTGATGATTTGAATACAACTCAAAATGCTTCGAAAAATATGAAAAGATAAACACTTTCACTTTCACTTTTTGAAACAAAAAGGTCAAACAAAACACTTCCTTTTGATTCAAATGAGACAATCAATTTGTAATCTATCATTTGTCAAAGAGAACTTAGCAACTTTCGCACTACTAATGAAAACAGATTAAGACACAAGAACCAAAAGTGATGTGCACAGGATGTTTGAACACACAGAGAATCTTTAACACATGTAATTGATCTCTGATCTTTCATGGGAAGACCAACGAGTGGACAAAGGTTGACCTAGAAGACCTAAAAACCCTAAAAGGCTAATCAAACTTCAAGTACACTCAAACCAAGTTAAAAGATGTTTGCAATCAGACAATAAGAGAGTCAATGAAGATCAAACTGGTAAATCACTAGGAGAAGGCAAACATAACTGAAACTAAGAAGACAAACCCTAAATTTGTTAATCTTCTACAATCATCACACTTGTTAAGAGGAAAGTTGAAATCATCGCTACTGTAATAAAAAAAATGCGATATCATCATGAGTATCAAGGTAAAAAACGTGGTGGTCAAGAAAAACAAAAAATAAACTCAAAGTCTTCAGGAACAACTCAAATCAACAACCTTCAAGCATCTACTAGAAAGTGACACTAACTTCAAACAAGCCATGAAGTCTACAAATGAATGGTTGATCAAACTCGTCAAAATACAAAGTGAATAAAGGGAAGGAAAGGGTCATGGGCTCTCTAGTGAAGTCGCCATTTTGTTGACAAGGTTAATCCTCTATGCGGACAGAGACGATCCCTCTTGCCCGATGAGTGGGTCTAGCAACTGAAGTGACAATCAATTAGAGATCTTCCTAGGTTATAATTGAAAATTAAAACGAAAGAGATGACCTACCTCGTTATGATGCTATTCTGATTTCCTTTGTTGAGGGCCTCAAACTGCTTGTGTCATAGACTTTTTCCTACTTCTCTCAGTGCTTATGTACTTGCGCAAGTGATCAAGAGACAACAAAGCATGCCAAAGCCAATAGAAAATCCAATAATAACCTACTTAATTGATCAAGGAATGTCAGGCTAATAAATACATGAAAATATATATTTTGGGAAGATGAACCAACATTTGTATATAATCTAAGGAATAAAAGGAATCTTACAACCATAGCCTTGATGTTGAAAGGCTCTCCATCAGTGGTAATGCAAGTACAAGCCAGGAAACTCTCCAATCACTCCTTCTCTAAGTCTAATGAGTAGCCTCTAGGAACAAGCTCAGCATAGGGGGTTCAAATGGACATAGACCAACCATTTGGGAATGGGAGAGGAGTAATTTATAGGTTGGGACAGGGAGTTAGGACTTCTCCAAAGATAGGATTAAGCTAAGGAGGTAGCTCATAGGGATAAGACAAAGAGGTCAAGTTAGGAGGATTCGACCTCATCTATGCGAAAGAACCTCCATCTTGCCGCTCTGGAAGCTTCTAGATCACGAAGCTTCTCATCTCCTTCTACAAAATTACCTTTTTGGGATCATCATGGGTATATAAGGGAAAAAAGTGATGCCATCGTGAGTAATACAGACTGAAACAGGAGGCCATCATTGTTTTGAGCTTCATAAGAGCGATGACTCTCATTTTAGGGTTTTAAGAGCTATTTATTCAGGGAAAGATCAAGGCATTTTCCAAACAAAGTCTTAGGAGGGATATGAGTTGTATATATGGATGAGTATACTATATAATGGTCATGTTTCGGGTAGTTCAAGGTATGTCACAAGGAAGCGCAAGAGGTGTGATAAAATATGTGTAACATCCCACCAACTAGTCAAAAGGGAGTTCAAAGTTTCCTTGGACATGCAGGTTACTACAGAATGTTTGTTGAGAATTTTACAAAGATAGCCTCACCATTGTTTAAATTATTGACCAAAGAATCTGAATTTCATTGGAGTGATGAGTGTCAAGCTACATTCGATACACTCAAGGAAAACATTTCTTCAACACCTGTCTTGAGAGGTTTGGATTGGAATTACCCTTTCATATTTCAACTAATGCCTCTGATGTAGCTATATGAGCGGTATTGGGCCAAAAGGAAAATCTCATAAGGCATGCTATTTATTTTGTTAGTAAAAATTTAACTCCTGTAGAACCAAATTACACTATTACTGAGAAAGAATTCCTTGTTGTAATTTATGTTATTAATAAGTTTAGAGATTACATCAGTGGTTATGAATTTTTTGTACATATTGATCGTTCTACTTTTCGATATCTCATGAAAAAACTAGTCACAAATGGATGGATTACTAGGTGGCTTTTGTTGCTACAAGAATTTGATGTCACGGTATTGGATAGGCCTGAAAAATAAAATCAGGTGGTTGATTTCCTATATAGGATCAACCATGCAGGTGAGGATGTTCCTGTTAATGATAACTTTCCCGATGAAATTTTTTTTGTTATCATTGTTAAAACACCTTGGTTTGCAGATATGTCAACTACCTTGTTGCAGGAAAGTTATCCTCCTACTTTTCATCTAGTCAGAAGAAAACAATTATTAGGAAAAGTGCTAATTACTCTTGGGTAAAAGGAGACCTAGTTTTGGTTATTTGAAAGTGTATCAGGGAGGACGAGATGTATGATATCTTGAGAGCTTGTCATGAGGAACCCTTTGGAGGACATTTTTTAGATAAGCGGACAACCTATAAGACCCTCCGCTATAGGTACCACTGGTTGAGTCTCTTTAAATATGCAAAGGAGTATGTGTGTAAATGTGATAGTTGCTAGAGAATAGGGCCACCTGTCCAATTGGATGAAATGCCTTTGCATCCACAAGTTTTCGTAGAAACATTTGAGAGGTGGGCTCTTGATTTTATAGGTCCCATCAATCATATGTCCAAAGGTAAGAAGTATATTTTGATTTGTACTGATTATGTGACGAAGTGGGTGGAAGCAAGAGAACTACATAGAGTAATGGAGAAAGTAGTGGTAGAATTTCTTTTTTATGATGTTTTTGTGAGATTTGGGGTACCTAGGGAAATTGTTACTGATCTTGGTACTCAGTTTGTGTCAAATATTGTGCAGGGAATTGTACAGAAATATCATATTACTTATCAAAAGTCCACCCCTTACCATCCACAGGCCAATGGGTAGGTGAAATCAACAAATAAGGTGTTGGAGACAATATTGACTAAGACGGTGCAATTACATCAGAAGGATTGGGCTGATTGACTTCCTAAGGAATTATGGGCCTATCAGATCACATGGAGGAATACCACTGCCTTCTCTCCATATGAATTAGTGTATGGAAAAAAAGTGTTACTGCCAATTGAATTTCAGATCAAAAATTTTAAGATGGCAATAGATTTGGGTATAGAACTTAATGAGGCACAACAATAGAGAATCCTCTAGCTCAATGAGATGGATGAGATTTAGGATAAATTTCAGCATACTGATCTAATCCAACAGCAACAAGATAAATGGCATGACAGATACATTAAGAAAAAGTAGTTCAAAGAGGGAGACTAGGCATTGTTGTTTGATTCAAAATTTAAGAATTTGAAAGGGAAATTCAACACACATTAGCTAGGTCCCTATGAAGTTGAGAAAGTTTTTGATAATGGGTCTGTTTGGGTCAAAAAAATTGATGATGGGAATGTCACTTTCCTATTGAATGGGTAGAGACTCAAGCTATATCAGAAAAACCAATTTAAGGAGGAATTTGTGGAATAAATTGTGAAGAAGAAAGAGCTAGAAATGGTGGGAGAAGGTATCATTACATCCACTACCTCTTCCTAATTTCCTACTAGTGCAATAAGCTCACTTTGTTCCTCCTTGTGCTCAGTAACCTATAAGAGGAATGTCTATTGGTACATGTTTATTCCTTTTTTTGGGCCCAATGTACTATTTACGGAAAAGGAGCCCCTTGGAGTCTTCTTTCTCAGTATTTCAGACTCTCTAAAATTGAAATCCAGCAAGCATGGATTGCCTTGGGCTTGTTGAAATCACAGGTCAATAGATCCTTTAGGAACTTCTCAATAT
>APFE030028045.1:131240-152140 GCA_000404065.3 Pinus taeda | reverse complement strand
GATCTGTTACCAAAGAAGGTTGCCATCAAGGACAACACCTATGCCATAGCTCCAAACCTGTGCCATAATGCCAACACTAACGTCGACCCCATAGAGGGGGGTTACCTGCATCCCTCCAATCCCTTGTGAAACCCCCCCCCCTCTAACCCCTCGGTTAAATACGTGGGTTAGTCGCAGAAAGAATATAACACAACCCAAAATTCTCCCACTTCTTGTTTTCTTTTCACAGGGGGCCATAAGATAGCTTAGTCATTTATCCATCCCTACAACACCCATTGTTTCTCTACACCAAGAGAACTTCTCAGAGCTCACAGGTTTTGTCAATCCATCTACAATATTCTTCAAAGTGTCCACCTTTAGCAGCAACACATTTTTGTCTTCTATCATATCCCTCACAAAGTGATACTGAACATCAATGTGCTTGTCTTTGAATGATATGCATGGTTCTTTGCCACGAAAAGTGCACTTTGGCTACCATAGTCTATCCTTATAGCTCCATGTACTAACCCCATACTCGAACACAATCTTTGCAACCAAACTACTTCCTTGGTTGCATGAGTGGCTGCCATTTATTCTGTCTCTGTAGTTGATAGTGCCACTACAGATCGTTTCTTACTCATCCAACTGACTGCACCTCCAAAAAGGTTAAACACGTACCCACTTGTAGATATTCTATGATCTAGATATCCAGCCCAGTCTGCATCAACAAAGCCACGAATATCCAACACTCTGTCCAATCCTAGTCTTCCTTGGTAACACAAACCATAATCAATAGTGCCATGCAAATAACTGAAAACCCGCTTCACTGTTTTCTAGTGCTGCTTCCCTAGTTTTGACATAAACCTACTCAATACTCCCATTGCATGTGCAATGTCTAGTTTAGCACAGAGCATTGCATACATTAGGCTATCAACTGCACTTACATCTGGAACACGGGACATGTCCTCTTCCTCTTCTTGTGTCTTGGGACAGTTTTCAGCAGATAACCTCACACCTACAGGAATAGGAACCTTCACCGCTTTACTTTCCTGCATATTAAACCCCTGCAATATTGTGTCAACATACTTCCTCTCGATTAACCAGAGCTTCCTCTTTTCCCAGTCTCTTTTAATTTCCATGCCCAAAATATAGGTTGCAGCACTAAGATCTTTCATGTCAAATTTGGAGGACAATTGGGTCTTCAAATCCTAGATAATTTCTTTGTCATTTCCACCTAGCAACAGATCATCCACATACAAGACCAGATAAATAACACGGTCACCAATTAATTTAAAATACACACAATGATCTGCTTTGGTTCTGGTGGAGCCAAGTCCTCATATAAATGTATCAAATTTCTGATACCACATCTTTGGTGACTGTTCTAACCCATACAGAGACTTCTTTAACTTGCATACTAGTTCATTCTTACCCTTCACCGCAAAACGTTCAGCTTGCTTCATGTAGATCTCCTCTTCCAGATCCCTATGAAGAAATGTTGTCTTCACATCCATATATTCTACCTCAAAATAAAAAGTACCAGCAACAAATAAAAGTAATCTAATAGAAGCTACCTTGGCAACAAGAGAAAAAATGTCACCAAAATCAATTCCTAGCACCTGGGAATAACCTTTTTCTACCAATCGAGCTTTTTATTTCTCCACCTTTCCCTTTGCATTTGTCTTCTTCTTGAACACCCATTTGCTACCAATGAGTTTCCTTCTAGCTGCCAACTCCACCAGATGCCAAGCCTCATTTTTCTCCAAAGGTTCCATTTCATCAAACATGGCCTCTTCCAAGAGTTTTCCGTCCTCTAAATATACTACTTCCTTCATAGTTCTAGGATAATCATTAGTAACAGATAAAGAAAAATTTGAACAGAAAGCAAATGGAATATACCTTTTTGACTACCTTCTTTCTCGAACAGATCTTCTCACACCCAGTGTTTGTGGCTCTTCATCTTCTGATTCCTCCTCTGCTATAGAGTCTGATTCTTCCTCATTAAGCTCAAACTCCGTCTTTTAAGGTTCCTTTGGTTGGACTTCATGTTTAATAACATATTTCACCTCTCTGAACACCACATCTTAGTTGTACACAACCTTCCTTGTTACTGGGTTCTAAAGCTTATAACCCTTTAACCATCCTTATACCCAATAACGATGCACTTTTCAGATTTACTATCCAACTTGGTTCTTTTCTCCTTTGGAACATGTACATATGTGTCACATCCAAATAGATGTGAAAAAGAGGGTTTCTTAGTAGTCCATACCTCTTATGGAGTCTTATCCTCCAACATCATTGAAGGTGATACGTTGACCAAGTAACATGCTGTCTCCACTGCCTCTGCCTAGAATTCGTGTCCTAACCCAGCACCACTGAGCATGCTTCTTTCCCTTTCCATCAATTTCTTGTTCATTCTTTCTACAAATCCATTTTTCTCGGGTGTATGGAGTAGTCTTCTGCCATGATATACCACACTTATTACAAAATTCTTCAAATTCCTTGCTGCAAAACTCTCCACCATTATTTGTCCTCAACACCTTTATCTTCTTCTCTATCTGGTTTTCCACCAGAGCCCTATCTTCTTTAAACCTCTCAAAGACTTCAAATTTCTTCTTAAGGAAATATATCCATGTATTCCTTGAGAAGTCATCTATAAATGATACATAGTAAACAGACTTACCCAGTGATGGAACCTTCATAGGTCCAAACACATAACTATGCACAAGTTCTAATATATGTTTCGCCCTCTTACCACAAGAGGGGAAACTTACCCGATTCTATTTCCCATATACACAATTTTCACAGAAATCAAAACCATGAGAGATATTACTCATACCTTCTACCATACCTTTACCATCAAGTATTCAAAGGCCCTTCTCTCTAATATGTCCAAGCCTTTGATGCCACAACATGGTCTTCTCTCTAGAGACCACTAGATTTTCTGGTCCACTTTCAGGAACCGCAAAACTATTGTACCCATCAATAACAGTGCTACCTTGCAGCTTGTAAAGAGTTCCAATCTGAACTCCCCACATCAATACCAGTGCTCCCCGAACAATTTTGCAGTTATCCTTCTCGAACACTATTTTTACACTTGCATCATTCACCTTGCTTATAGAAATCATATTTCTAGCCAACACAGGAATATGCAAAACACCTGAAAGTTTTCTAACCCTTCCATGTTACAACTTCAACTTTACTTTTGTGCGACCAACAAATCTAGCCTTCCTCTCATCCCCCAAGAAGAAATTACCACCATCATACTTCTCATACTCGCAAAACCACTCTCTATGGGGAGTGAAGTGAAAGGATGCACCTGAGTTAATTGACCATGCCTCATGATCTACATGTGTACTTGAAGAAGCCAAGTACACATCCCCACCTTCATTGGAGGTGGTTTTCAAATCTATAGAAGGAGCATCATCAAATCCCTTTCCTTTATCAGGAGCTTTAGATTTACAGTCCCTTTTATAGTGCCCTTCCTTTCCGCATTTCTAGCACACCACCTTTACAAGTTTTCCTGGAGATTTAGATCTCCCTCTAGATTTAGATCTCACACTCGATGACTTATTTTTGTTTCTGTTCTGGGACTATCCTCATATAGACAAGGCATCACCATTTTGGCTCTCCATATTTTTCCATCTCATCTCCTCTGTCAGCAAGGATGAGATTATTTCATCAAACTGTAAGGGAGTTGCATTGCTACCTATTGCAATAACCAAACTATCCCGCGAATCTGGTAGAGAACACAACAAATTGATGCACTTATCTTCATCTAAAGTTTTAATATCAACAAATAATAACTTAATTACCACAGTATTAAATGTGTTCAGATGTTCTCTCACTATGTCTCCATCTTTCATCCTTAAGTTATACAACTTTTTCCGTAGGAACAATTTATTCACCAGAGACTTAGATTGGTACAAAGTCCCTAACTTGTCCCACAAAGCCATCATCATAGCTTCCCCTGATACATTCAGCAATACTAAATCTAAGAAAGACATTCGTATTGTGCTCTTTGCCTTCTGACCCAACTTCTTCCATTCTTCATCGGACACTCTCGTTGGTTTAGTACCTGGATCTACTGCGATCCACTGATGTTTATCCACGAACAAATCCTCCATCTTGAGTTTCCACAACTCAAAACTCTGACCATTAAATTTCTCGATCTCTATCTTTCCACTATTCACCATCTTATTTCACCACCATGATCGATCTCGCTAATATCCCATTGAACATCGTCTACCACAGGCCCGAGCAAAACCCCTTAGCAACAAAGTCATCCCCTTGAAGCCAAAATCGCTTTGATACCAAATGTAGGTTTTAACCCCATACAGAAATTACTTTCATACAAATTCTAAAACAAAAAAAATAAACAATGTGAGAGCATAACACATAAAACACATAGACACAGATATTTTCCCTTGGATCCCAAAACTAGGACTATCAGCTTGATTTTTCATTATGTTCCTTTCAATGTTATAATACATATTTATACATGTCGAAGCATCCAATAGGATGGACCAAAAACCACGTCTAAAACCATGGACCAAAAACCATCGCATCCAAAACCATGTGCGAAAATCATGCACAAAACCATAGGTGGGTCCACCCAACCTAATATAGGGTCCAAAAATAAAATTTTCTAGGGTGTTGCCCTGGACCCCATAGAGGGGGGTTACCTGCACCCCTCAAACTCCCTGTGACCCCCCCCCCGCTATGTAATTGGTGCAACGAAAGGGGGGGGGGGGGGGGGGGGGGTTTCCCTTCCTCTAAACCCCCACTTAACTATGTGGGCTAGTTGTGAAAATAATATAACACAACCCAACAATGAGTAGTATGTGTTATGGTCATGAATATGTTGTTGTTTTCATTTTTCCATAAATTTTGTATGGTGAAATCTTGCATAACTATTCATATTTTGGATTTATGAATAAAGAGGCCTTGGTGAGAGAATGATGTTTCATCTTTTCATATTCATAGATTATAATAGAGAAGGATTTGGAAATTGATTGAGTGCAATATTTTGTTAGTACATTAGTTGCAATGGTCTAATTGGTTTGATATTGGCTTAAGTTGACAATTGATTTCATATTCAGATTAAGAGTTTGATGTAGCATATTAGCATGGCACTTGGATGATTAATATTAAGCATTTAAGCATGGTTGTTAATAACAATTGGCATGCATTGATTTGATTTTGTTGTAGCGATTTAATTGGCTTAATGGTATTCAATATTAGTCTTCTATACTTTCTTTCTTCAATGATTTAGTTATTGAAGTATATTCGGTGATTCAATATTCAGTTACGAAGTATTCAACGATCTAGTGATTATCATATTTGAATTGGTCCTCAGTGATTTAGTGCTTGGTATTAGCAATATTGATTTTTTTATTGGTATTCAGTATTGGTATTCATAAGTTCTTTGGTGGTTTTGTTTCCAGTAATTCAATGATTCAGTGTTAACTGGTTTGTTATACAATATATTGGTGTTCAATTATTTAGTTGGTTTATAGAGCTTCAGTGATTTAGTATATTGGTTTGACATGATTGAATTGGTATTGGTCTTTAGTGATTCAACGATTGCCACATTGGTATTAAATATTGATATTGAATCAATATTCACTAGTAGAAAATGAGAAATTAGTCACTAGGTGACTAAAAACGTTAGTCACTGCAATTTTTCCTAGTGAAATAGAACAGAAAATGACCAATATGAAGTGACCCAACTAAAAGTGACTAATTTATCCCTCGGTTAAAATATACTACTAACTAATAAGTTATACAACTAAAAATGTCTAACGAGAATGACTAATTTAAACTAAACTATTACTAGCTTCTAATAGGGTATGTTTGAGCTCCAAGTGAAGTTCCCCGAAAATAATGGGCTACCTACAACTACTTGAGTTTATTGATAACATTTATTCATATATTTGAGGATATTTTCCAGCTCCTTAAGGGTTAGGGGATATCCCATTATGTGTACACCTCACGTCCCCTTTCCCTCCTTATATGAACATACTTGTATTAGGGAGGTATTCTATAGTTTTTTGAATGAGGTTCGGATTTTCCACAGTTTCCATATTTTGTTGTCGACGTTTCGAGTCTGAAACTAGACTCATCATCAGGACAAATTGTGAGGAGAAAAGAAGGAATTTGGCAGGTATAAATATGACACTTGCAGAAAGTGAAGACAAATGGCCGACTCTTTGTTTTCTTAATTATAATCTAATTATTATTATTGATATTTAAGTCCTATGATTTCATAATTTAATCCTAATTTGTTATTCAGATTTTTATATTAATAGTTAATATTTTTTTATTTTATTGATATGCATCCTTATTTTAATTTATTGTAATATTAATTAATGCTTATGAAATATATTTGTTATAGGATTATGTTTTTATTTCTTAAATAGGTTACCCCAATAATTTTAATGACTAAATTGTTATTCAATTTTTATATTAATATTAATAGTTTAATACCTTTATTTTATTATTATGCATTATTCTTTGAATTCTTGTTTGTTTAAGTAATGATTATGTAATTTTTGTTGATATATGTTTATGCTTCTTATTCAAATGATTAAATAGGATTTTATATTGTTAAGAAGGTATATTTATTGTGTTTATTCTTAGATAACTGTTTTGATTATTGATGTTCATACTTATTTGTTAACTTTAGTTCGTTAATGATAGAATTATTCTTATGGTTATTAATATGAATGATTTTTTAAGTTATTCAATTCCTTATTATGATTTGTTCATATTTATTATTTGCTATTAATATTTATTGATAGTGCACTAATTTAGAATATTAAAGTTATTAATTATTGATGTTCCTACCTATATGCTAATCTTAGTTCATTAATGATAGTATTATTCCTATTGCTATAACTATTAATGTTTTTTAATGCTATTTTATTCCTTATTATGTTTTTGTTCATATTTATTATTCACTATTAATATTTATTGATGGTTGCTTATCCATATTACTATTTATGTTATAAATTAAGATATTTCTTATTGTTCCTATCTATACAATTATCACTTGTTATCTATTATAAATGATATTAATTCCTATTCGATGCTGATTGTGCTATCTATTATTACTAATTTATATTAATCATGTTATGCTTCTATTATTTATATACCCCTCTAGTTAACTTTTAATGCTTTCATTATAATAGTGTTTTTATATATTGTTCCTAATAGATCTATTTGATTTTAAGATGGTTATTCTTATTCTTTTAATATAATATTTAATAGGATTCTTTATAAACTTGAACTTCTTCTAGCTTAGGTATCTAAGGGCAGCAGGTTAATTTTAATATTATTAAGACAGGCTTAAGAATTTTTAACAATGTTATTAAGATTATTAGCGGGGGTTAGCAAGGGGTTCCAATTTTTGCTAATTTCCATGCCACCGTCCCTATTAAGGTTTTTAGGATGTTTAATGATTTCAATGGCGCTCTCTAACCTTACGCTTGAATTGGTGCTCTTCATTGGCAATGACTTTGGTGTCTTCTAGGCAGATATGATGATTAGTTTTACCTACTTGCTCTGCTAGGGCTGATGTTCGGGTTCTTTCCAGACGAATATTTGCACTATGCTCTTTGAGTCTAATTTTAACAGATCTACCAGTTTCTCCTATGTATTGATCTCCACAAGAACAATTGATGATGTAAACTCCTTTTTGCTGAAGCTGCTCTTGGTTGTCCTTAACAGATCTCATTCTTTGCTTGATAGTAGACATGGGTTTGAAAGTAGTCTTTATATTTTTCTTATTGAGGATTTTTGCTATCTTGTCAGTGACCCCCTGGATGTAAGGAAGGTAGGCATTGGAGATGGGGGTGTCTTTTGTCTTGTTTTTATTGTTGTCTGATTTTGCTTTTTGAATGGCTTTACATATGTCTTTATTGTTGTACCCTAGGTTGGTAAAGGCTCTTTTTAGGTAAGAGATTTCTTCATCGGTGTGGTTTATATCAGAGATTCTAAAGGCTCTGGTGAAGAGGGTTTGTAGCACCCCCATTTTTTGGGCAGGGTGGTGATGAGAATCGGCATGAAGGTAGTTATCTGTATGGGCCTTTTTTCTAAAAACTTTGTGACCTATGGAGCCATCCTTATTTCTAATGATGAGAATGTCTAAGAAAGGAATGCAATTATTTTCTTCAACCTCCATGGTGAATTTGATGTCTTCAGATAGGCTATTGAGATGATCCAGGAACTTGTTTAGCTCATCCTCGCCATGAGGCCAATTGATGCTGGTGTCATCTACGAACCTAACCCGGGATTTGGGTTTTAATGGGTATGAGTCCAGTGCCTTCTTTTCGATTTTTTCCATGAAAAGGTTTGCCACTAAAGGTGAGAGAGGTGATCCCATAGCGACACCTGAAGTTTGCTCAAATATTTCACCCTGGAAGGAGAAGAAGGTTGAGCGAAGACAGATTTCAGCTAATTTTGCAGTCTGGGGATCTACTACTTCTTTGACTACCTGAACGGCTTCATTAAGGGGAATTTTGGTGAAGAGCTGTACTACATCAAAACTCACGATTTTATCTCCTGGCTCAAGTTTGGTGTTTTTAATGTGATTAACAAATTGATTGGAGTCTTTAATGTAGGAGCTAGTCTTGCCCACTAGCGGGGACAGAACGCTAGCTACGTACTTGGCTAATTCATAGGTGGGGGACCCTATGGTGTTGACTATGGGTCTAAGGGGGACATCTTTTTTATGGATTTTAGGGGCCCCATAGATCCTAGGGGTGATTTCACTATTAGGAGTTAATCTCTTTTTTATTTTATCATCAAGGTTGGTTTCCTTAATGGCTTTCTTAACGAGGTTTGAGATTTTGGAGATGGGGTTTTTTTCTAGCTTTTTGTCCTGATGATGAGTCTAGTTTCAGACTCGAAACGTCGACAACAAAATATGGAAACTGTGGAAAATCCGAACCTCATTCAAAAATCACACCACAGCAATCTGCAATCTAAAATATTCTATAGTTATTATTGATACCCTCATGCCAAAATTATCACTCTCTAGGCCTTCAAAATCATTAGGTATAGCCTCTATGTCAAGTGGCCTCCTTTTTCTCAGATGAAAAGAAAACTTGAACTCAATAGTGGCAGCATAAGCTACCCTAACAATCCACAAACTATTAAAATCTAATTGTTGGCTACGCTAAAATATAAAATTTAAAATCAACCTTCTCTCAGTGGAAGCTCCTATGACCCATAATGTTTATAAGGAGAATATTTAGGACAATCACATTCGAATTTCTCAACTTGACATGTTTTGAACCACTTAGTGTGATTAATATTTAGGACATGGCTGGATTAATTGATCTAAGTAACGAAAGAATTATTGTAGAGACAAAAAAATAGTATACAACGAATAATTAGAATGGATATAAAATAAATAATAATTCATACCAAACTTAAATGTTAAATACAAATCGATATGTTTAATTTTAAGTTGCACATTAAATATTAATATATAATTAAAAAAAGGAAATAAAAAACCAATTAATAAATTAATAACATGTGAGATAAAAAAAAATAAAGAAAGAAATATAATATCATTATAAAGTAAATAATATTTTATACATAATTCAACGTTAAGAAAACATATATATTTATATGGAAAATGAAAAAAAATAAATAATAAATAAAATTGACTTATTAAAATTTAATTTCTTTCCGTTCGTCTTTGTTACTGGGTTGGTAATTTCTCACTCCTCTTCTTTGTTATTGGCATGGGAGGGAGTTCGAGGCTTTTTCTTTACTCATAATCTCTTAGATTCTACTGCAGAGTTCAGGAGAAAGGTGCCGATCCTTGATTTGTGTCTTAGATTGGGTTGTAAGATCCATTGTTCATGATTGATAGGGGTTTGAAACCTCAGAAGGAAAAGGAAGCTGAGAAAGGGGTTCGAAATGTTAGGAGGAAATGGAAGTCAAGAAATATGGTGTTAATAGTAGTGGGAAGTCCAATGAATTTCAAATAAAACGGGATGAGGGGAGTCCAAAGAAGAGTGTGCTTTTTGCAAAAAGTCAAATCAATCTATGTAATTGAGATAGCATCTTAGCAAGGTAGGGACAAAATTAGAATCCAAGACTCCAAAGGAGGAATGGGAAGGTGACAAGGATGTTGCAGGTACATTTAATGTTATTTTTTTCATTCCCTAAACTAATTTGTTTGATCAAATTTCTTCTATTGGAGGTTAATTTTGAATCCAATTACCTCATAAAAATGTAGTTTTTTAGCCTAAATATAATTTAAGAGAATGTATAGACCTCGGCATGGTTTGTTGGGCAGTGCCCAACTTGGCCTAGATTTGGGCAAAGACCCCGCATTTTGTGGAGCAGAGTGCACAGTGGAGAATGCAGTGAGCTAGAAGTGGACCATGTAGTGGAGCGCTATAAGTATACTTTGTGATGTAAAGACCCTCCCTTTTTTTAAATCACATGATGTTGTAAAAGATGAATGATTTTTGGACCACATTAGCTTGTTTTAGGGATTCCATGGTATTTGCACCATGGTATTTTGATGAAGAAACCCTCGATGGAATAAAATATATAGGGTTCAATAATAAAGAGGAGGATCATTAAGTCATATCGAATTGATTTAGATCAGTTTTATGGTTGTATTTTTGTGATTTGTGGTCTGCAAGGGAATGTGAGCCTCTAGAGCTGACTGTGCAAAGGCCTGAGTCTGAAGTTGAGTGTGCATACAACCTAAAACTGAGTGCGCATGCCAAGAACTATTTGTTGTACAATATTTATTATTATAAGCAAGTGTTCTTGTGGATGTAGCCCTACATTGGGGTGAACCACGGTAATTTTTTGTCTCAATGTCTATATTTGCTTATTATCTTTTATAGTGTAGCAGTTATTACAGTTGCATTTTAGTTTTAGTACAGTGATGGTTTGTGGATCTATATCATATGTTTAAGTGATTAATGTAATGTGGTAAAGTGAGTTATGAATTTTAAGAATAAGGAAGCATAATAATGCCACATCCCCTAGTCCCTCAAGGCTGCATAAACCTAGTTCTACGTCCTCCGATAGTCACATTGACTAAGACTATAATCTCATTGCAGGTCATTGCCGAAAGGGTTAGTCATTAAGGGTTTTATTGATGTGTAGTATAGATCGAACTTTTGTCAACCTAAACCAACCCAACATGGATCAACTTCAATCATTTAAACTAGGGCATCACACATGAAATTATCCAACAACTCTGTCTTAGGCAACAACCCATTCCATACATGGATCGTTGAAGATTTCACATAACATGCTTTGTAAATATCACTCCAATAATTAGTGTATCGTGGGAATCTAACCTACCGATACTTTATAGGTTCTTATTGATTCAATCATTAAAGACTTTGGCACTACACACATTAAATCCCTCTGACTATTCTTTCTCATAGTGAATGGTGCACTCCATGTATGGATACTGGAATATTTCAGATGACATGTTGCTGCAAAACCTGCTCATTGCCTTGTGCCATAACATTTCCATTAGTGTTGTGTCTCCTCCCATGTCATCATGATTGTATGGATCTACTGAAGTGATCCATGTTGAAGGAAACACATCTATAACAACAGGTAAAGCGGTACTTTAAAGTTGATTTAGGATATGTTAATCAATAAACTCATTTAAAGATAACTAAATTTAGGATATGTTTAAACTTAATATACAAACACATTATTGAATTTAATAGTGAAATTTATTTGGTTTTCATTGTTTCAAATATCGTACATTACCCATGCCCAAAAGTCTGAAATTTAGTGATGCCATTCTAGGGAAAACAAATATAATAGAAATTACCATCAATTTCAGAAAGGGAGAATGTCATGTCGATGCAACGATCAATCTATTTGCAACACAATCGTATGTATCATTGTTTTCCTTCCCTCCCTATGCCTGGATAGGTTGTTCAGGCTTTGGTACGTCAGCTTCTTGACTATCATTTGCGAAAGGATTCTCAAATTTCGGGATTTTAATAAGAAAATCTCCATGACAAGTTCTTTGGCCTCAACTTGATTAAAAAAATAATATCTTGGAGTAAACACTTTTATGTTTCATTCTCAGGGCTAACCCTACATGTCAATTTAGTCATTAGAGTTGTTGAAGGGTGAGAAACATGGAAAGTTATGATGAATAATTTTATCACTTCGAATAATTCCCTTGTGCATAAACGTTTAAAGAAATTTAAATATTTAAACTTTGGCTTTTCACTCCTGCTTTGGTAATAATTAAAGGAACCCTTTTTGCTGAGGCTATTTGGAATGAATCGAAGACCACTAAACATGAACTAATCTATATGTGTCACTCTTTTCATTTGTCCTTCCCTTCAGTGATCATTGTCTCTAGTGGTCACCTTTTGTTCTATTCAGAATAAAATCCCAAGAAAAATTAGTATGTTTCTCGTCTAAGTGGTTGCTCAAAATAAGGATTAAGAAAACTAGGGACTTGTATGACCCTCATACTTCAAAATGGAGGATTGTAAAACCTAAAAGGTAGAGTTCAATATTGCCAATGTAGATAGGCTAAGCATTGTGGTGAAGTAAAATTATGAGTGCAGACACAAACAATTCCTCTAGCCCGATAATGGGTCTAGCTACAACCGATACATTCTATGGAAGATTTCCTTAGGTTAGAACCAATTAAGAGGGCCTACCTCTTAGTAAACTTATACTTTTTGATGATGACCTTCCTTGCTCACCCCAGCTATCTCTCATTTCCTTCTTCGAATACCTGAAAGAAGTAAACAAAAACAAACAACAACCTTGATAATAGACAAATTGTAATTCAACCTACTTAACAAGTCAAGAATCATTAATCCATAAACATGTGAGATGACACATTATGTAGGAAATAAATTGATAGTTGCATATATATTAAATCAAGAAGAGATTACAACAATTGCCTTGACATGGTTGTTCTCCTCTGACAAAACCAGGTTCCCACACACTTTCGTTATCATTCCATGATGGCCTCAACAATTATAGTTTTAAGGATATTCCCTTTATGCTTCACACTAAACAAATTTCACACTTTTCCCTCACACAACTAGAGAGATACAACTATAAATAGCTTGTTGTTTACTCCAAAATTAAGTAGCACTAGCACACCAACATTAACACTAGCTTGTGCTTCGGAATAATGGAGGTTTATATAGCATGAATGGATGGGATATGGTTCCTCTTCTCATGGGAGAAGGTCTTATCTCTTGAGGCAGTTCCATCCTTATAGGGGAAAGGATCCCAAGCTGACATCCTAGAGCCCATCTAGCCAAACCATTTACTAGATTCCGTTACAAAGCTTCTAGGTCTGGAAGATTTAGCTCTTTATTTAAAAGGCTTTCCATAAGAGGATTGGCACGACTGGACAAAGTTCAATCACTACATAATGGTGTGAGGAGGACAACGGTCATTAGCGTCGGCCTTGGAAATTGGACAAAATAGAAGGTTTTGGGGAAATGGTGCAAAAGGGAATTGTTCTTCTCAAGAAGAGGAAAAAAATGGGAGTTTCTTCATGAAGGGAAAGCATGTAGGGTTGATTGTAGAGGCCCTCTAGGATCAAGGAATGGGGAGTACAGGGATAGTGACAAAATGTTGTGTAATAGATGCCTGCTAAAGGATGAAGGCCGAGCTAGAGTGAGGGATGAAATTCTTTAGGAATTAGTGTGGGGAACTAGAGTCTGTCATCGAAAAATCTGTAAGAAATTACAAATAAATATGCATAACTCAAAACTATGGCAAATGATACATGAATCGTGGTATGGACATAACCATCCAGAGAATGATCATGTAAATGGATCCAGGCATGGGCACAATCATCCTATAAATAAGATCGTATCGAAACCAAGGTATTGTCGTAGCCATCCAAAAATGAGAAGGATCACATATGATAACTCATGGTATGGTCACAACCATCCATCTCAATGAGACATGTATATCAGCATAACCATGTCACATCACTTCACAACCTGGACTTTTGTGATCTAAGTCCAGGGTCTTACGCTCTAACATGATCCAATCAAAGTACAAATTCTAACATGTGAATACATGTGTTGACATCAAACATACTAGAAGGTCCTTTGATTACCATTCATTGATGTAAACTATTAATAAGCACAAGGGAAACCACTAATAATGACAATGGTCCTCAAGGTACTATCAACACAATCCATGGAATATGAATAGAGGAACTGAAGTTGAACACCTGTGAAATCACTTGATCGAAAGCCAATGATGTGAACTTGTCTGCGAAGAACTTGCCATTAGGACATGCAAGCTCTAAGGTACTGGAAGGGAGTCTCTCAATTAACTTCCTGTATAATGAGTTGAAGTCGACAAGAAGTGACTGTGTTGAAGGAGGGCCATAATGTATCCCACATCATTGATACGAGACAAAGGGATGCAAAATTATTTTGGATGATATAGAGAATCAGAGGTAAGTGTAACTGCAGAAGGACAACTCCTGAACATATCGCTGACATGATTGAAAGTTTGGCAGCTTTTGGATCCATAGGATCGGTGGTCATGATGATGTGGAAGAGATAAAATGGTAGGAAAAAATGAATGGCCCAATCTAGGGAGGTCATTGATTAAAAAGAGGATATCCCATCCTGACATGAATCTGACCTAGTAAGTTTAATGAGCCCTAGGAAGAAGAAGCTCATGTTCGTGATGGTCACAAATATGATGTCGTTTTATATTTTAATGAGTCTGACAAACGTGGAACTTAGTATCTTTTTCATGTTTAGAGAGTTTGAAAAGGACACATAAAAGAAAACTCCACATGGTCCCTTTTCGTATATTTGTGTCTCTCGAGCCCGAAAAGGTAGAAAATGATACTTCAGAGAACCGCTTGACGATTTCCGTCAAGGAGTACCTTTTTTGTAAAATTGCATCCTAGCCCGAGAATGGGATAAACTTATATTGGGTGCACGTTGCTTCACATCCGTTAACAAGTTCGAAATGACAAGGGCTCAGCTATCATTTCATTTTTAAAGGGTCAGAAAAGAGCTTGAAAGAAGAAAAATACTTGGCAATCTTTTCATATGAGTTTTACAAGTCCAGAAAAGAGCTGAAATGCGACTCGATATCATCGGCGAACATCCATCACCTGTCGCTATGCAAAAGGGTAAAGTGCATTATCTAATTCTTGAGGAAAAATAGGTCAAATCACTTACAATAACCTAATATTTTATGAAAAACTAAATAAAAGGGAGGAAAAGTAATTATTTTTTACCATTTACTATTTTACCTTGATGTGAAAGTCTTTTTGCCCACTTTTTCCCTAATTGTTCCACAGTAGATTTCGGGAGATCCAGGAGGTCATTCACTGAGCCTCCAGTTATAGGTAACAGCCAAAGCCCTAAGCTTCATTTTCATACCATTTATTCCTATGTTTAACTACTTTTTGGATTTTTGAGGGAGGTTTTGTCAAAAGTGCACATAATTGCACATGGCCGAGCGTGATTAAAATGAACTATCGTGCCAACACTGCAATTGTTTTTAAAATAGGTGTTATAGATCCGTGAATAGGGAAAACATCAATTCCCCTCAAAACCACCATTGGAGTTTGAATTTTATGGGCCAAAAATGATTATTGACTTAAATCTATGGTTTTTGTAGGATAGAATCATCGAAAATGGTAGACTGGAAAGAACGTGAGCACGAAGATGTGGACAGTCACGCACTAAATGATCTAAATAGCCTAAATTCTTTGAGGAACTATGGGCTCCTCAAGTTCTTTCTCACACCAGCGATGCAGGCCCAACTTGAGCTGCTTCGATACCTGATTAGTCTCTAGGACATAAATTGGGAAATATTCATCATTGGTGACCAAGAGCTGGAGTTAGAAACTTCAGACCTATATATCATCATAGGACTATCATGGGGAGGAGAACTAGTCAACTTATATGGGTCATGACCAATTGAGGCAAGCATATCCATGCTACTTGTCAAACATTGCCCCGAATCCCTCAGATCCAAGAGTGGTAAGATTGAGATTGCCACGGTGTGAGATCTGACACTGAGAGTGCTACTGTTGACTATCGATAGAGTGGTGGGGTCCCAGGGAGTGCATAAGACTAACAAGTCAAAATTCCTATATGTCATCGACTGCACATAACCGATGATCTTCAATTGGGAGGAAGCCATGAAGATCAACATAAGATGTGAGTTGAGAAAAGCTAAGGTGGGGAATCTAAAACAATTTTGCTTTGGATCCATACTAGTGACCTTTTTCTTGGAACAAGTGCCACTGTTCTAGTATCAATTGAATGAGGTAGATCCTCCAATGCCATGCGACCCACAGATGGCCCATTAGAGTTGTTTGATGCCTACGATCACTGGGGGTTAGCATATGTCTTACAGGCCCACCTTCTTTTCATGGCTACAAGGACAGATGATCATCGTGGAGGACTGGCCATATAGTGGCACTGAATTTCATGGATATCGAGACATGCTACTACCAGATGGAGAGGATTTTGTTGATGAAGGTAAAAAATCAGTTTTTTTATTTTGTGATTTTTAATTGTTTTTTGATATATATGTGTTTATAACATTTTGTTTTGTTAACACAAATGTTGGACTAGAGCATCCTATTGGGATGTCCCTAATAGCTAGGCGCGTCACCTGCCAGTTTGGTGTTGTCGCTCCTTATCAAGAGGGGAGTGACAATGAGGAGGAGATCGCGAGGAACCTTGAGGGGTTGACTCGTGGTATCCCGAAGTATGCTTGGGTAGGAGACATTCCTCGCCCATACCAAAGACACATGATGGGAGTATCAGATTAGATCCGTCGATTGCTGACTCGTGTTGCATGAGCTGTGTCATGCTACCACGATCACCATGCTGATTAGTTCCTAGGTCCAACATTTTATATTTTTGAGGCCTGAGGGTGACAGATATATTGTTGGGTGTGGAGCCTAATTATCTTCTATATTCGAAGGTGTCACCACATTGGACCCCAGCTCAAAATGGGGTGGCAACACCGCCTGTAAAATATTCGCTGCAGGGGGGGTACATAATAGATGTAAAATATTTGCTAATGAATCTAAGAATAGATGTAAAATTCCCTTGTAAAAGTATAGTAATTTCTAGTCAATTTGGGCCATTCATTAGGCGGAGATTTGACGGTAGAAGTTATGTTTAATTTAGGGTTTTTTCCCTAGAAGGCAACCCCTCACTATATATGAGGGAATTGTATTGCATCTATGTAGATCTATATTCTAAGTGAGGAAGAGAGAGGATATTGAGAGTGAAGAGGGAGTTACAATAGATCTATTGTAGGTTGTATCTCTTTAGTTTGTTGGATAATATAATAAAATAAGGAATGGTTGTTTCTCCATGGACGTAGCCCAAACTGGGTGAACCACGTATATCTATATATCTCTTGTTTTATGTGTTTTCTATGTTTATATTTCTGCAATATTTTATGTGTTCCATTGCTCTGTAATAATAATTTTCTAACAACTAGTATCAGAGCCGAAGGTCTATTTGGCTAATAAACTCGTAGGAGAGAAGGATTCCTGGTTCGAGTTGGAGCAATGGCAGAAGATGGTAGGTTTAGGGACGAAAAATTCAATGGCCAAAACTACTAGTTGTGGAAGATGTAGATGGAAGATTAGCTATATCAGAGAGATCTGTACCTACCATTGAGTGGAAAGACAAAGAATACGACGAGTATGATAGACACATAATGGAATATTCTCAACAGAAAGGCACTTGGAACAATACAGTTGTGCCTAGCGGTGTCAGTAGCATTTAATATTTCAAGGGAAACGAAAATAGAGGGTTTAATGTCGACATTGGCCAAACTATATGAAAAATCCTCAACCTCAAATAAGGTATTTCTTATGAAGCGTTTATTTAATATGAAGATGTTAGAAGGTGGATCTATTGCAGACCATTTAAATTATTTTAATACAGTTAAAAATCAGTTAAGTTATGTAGGGGTAAATTTTGATGATGAAGTTAGGGATCTGTTATTTTTGTGTTCATTGCTACAAAGTTGGAATGGTTTAGTTATGGACATTAGTAACTCTGTCTCTAGATCTAGTACTTTAAAGTTTGACGATGTTGTCGATGAAATCCTTAGCGAGGAAATGCAACGGAAAAGCTTTGTTGAGACATCAGGTAATGCTTTGACTGCAGAGACTAGGGGAAGAAAAATGGAAAGAGAAAAGAGCCCAGGATACCACAGTAAGTCAAGAAAAGGCAGATCCAAGTCCATATCGGGGATAGTGTACTGGAAATGCAAGAAGAAGGGACACCTGAAGAAAGACTGCAAGTCTCAGAAGGGAAAAGAAGGAGACATATAGCAAGAAACTAATCATGAAGCGAATGTAACAGGTGATGTGTTGCAAGATGCTTTGATTCTTTCATTAGAAAATATTATTGATGCCTAGGTGGTTGACTCAGGGGCCTCATTCTATGCCACACTTGATAGGAAAGATTTTTATGATTATGTTCAAGGATATTTTTGACGGGTTCGACTGGGTGATGATAAACCCTATAAAATCATTTGAATGGGTATAGTTTTCATAAAACAACAGAATGGAAATCAATGTCTATTGAAGGAGGTAAGGCATGTTCCAAATCTAAAGAAAAATCTAATTTCAACACGAAAATTAGGAGGTGAAGGTTGCATAACTACTTTTACAAATAAAACCTAGAAGGTCACTAAAGGATCCCTCGTAATAGAGAAAGGAGGAAAGGTTGGTACATTGTATTTATGCAATGGTATTTCTAATTTTGTTAATGCTTTAACTTCTATAAGAGAAGATATGACATTGTGGAATCAGGTGTTATAGACATTTTTGGGCACTTCAACTCCAATCATAAATGTCCATGAAATGAGGGCTCCTAAGTCCCTAAAAGTGTTGCTTCACTGCCTAAAGGAACAAGGTTAGTTGATTACATCATATCCCAGAAGTTCTCCACTGAAAAACTTCTCATAAATGGTCAAAACTGGACCATACTGAAAGCCCAGTGCAGAGGGTATGATGCATATCACCTTCCCAGTGTACAAGGTGCGGTGCATACTGAATTGCTCCTCTGTACGGTGTGATGGTCGGGAATGGACAAATGGCAGGGACAAAATGCCAGGTGGAAGATCATGGAATCTTCTAGAAGCTTCCCCTATAACACTTGCCTCTCTATTTTCAACCAGGGATGAGTAAGAGATCATCATTCTCTAAGTGGAAGTAGGAACTATCAGAGAGAAGACACTAATCAAGACCCCAGAAGATGACTCACCTCCCTATAATCATCTATATATGGATCCCTCATCACAGAGATCCAGAGGCTGGAATTGTGTATCTTATAGAGAAGTGTTGTTTGTTTTCTGGTGTACATTCATAGCGTTGGGTGATCTAAGCTTTTCTTGAGGTGAAGAAGGGATTTTTAGTTGGAGGATGATGCTGGGTCAGAACATATGGTTGTAATCCTCTTGCTACTTTTCATCTTAATAAAGCTATTCTAGTTTTCCTCCACATTCTTGTGTACTTGTTTATATATGCATTTATATGGTTAACACACATCTGGTCCTATGTTATTTATGAATATAGATCATTTTTTATTCGATAGTAGTATGTTGTTGTGATTCCACAGGTGCTCTTTGAAGCTGGGCAGACGAAGAACAAGCGGCGAACCTCTATCAAGAAGGAGAGGAAATCAAGTGCAAGACTAAGGTTGGTCTTCTTGGTTCTCCTCTTGTCTATTTTCATAAAGGAAAATGAAAGTAGACTTTACTTGTTTGTTTCTAAGATAGCCACCCATCTTAGTGGGAATAGCAGCATCCGAGTGGACACTATTCCTGGTAACAAAATGGCGACCACAGTGGGAGCGCCTAGATTGTTTGTTACCCTATCTTTGTTTCTTTTATAAACTTACAAATGGAGCCTGAAGCCAAGCCAGCTAGCCTTTGAACTACATTTGTTATACAAATGTAAAGTAGATCAATGCTGCTTCAGTTTATCTCCGGGGTTTGTTTATGAATTAAAAAATCGATTTTCAAACAGTCTAATTGCCCTAAGTGGTGGCTCTAGTAACCTCCTTAGATCTACCCTTGTGTTTTACATATACTGAACATCACTTACTCGGCCTAAATCCCTAAATTGAATTGTAAATTCTGAGTAAAAACGTGTTTAAAGTCTCACACTAGTACCATCACACCCTGCCTTCAAGGCAGACTGTATGCATTGCACTTCCCGAGTGTAGTAGGTGCGTTGCATATTGGTTTCACTGTGTAAAAGGTGCGATGGTCAGGGAAGGTTAACTTTACCTTCAGACTGTGGTTTTTTTCTCATTGTTTTTAGTCCTATTTAGGAGTTTTGCTGTCTGTAGTGAGTGTATCTTTGTGAAAACCCCCTTCTCTTGCATTATTTTTCCTCCTTAGTGCAAATAACTGTAAGTGTTTTTATGTATTGTGTTCCATTTTCAGTTCTCTTTTGCAAAAAAGTAGCATAGTCGAACTTTCGTTTCTGGATCTGAAAGTGTCGTAGTTGTTGTTTTCAGTTTTAGAAGACAATCCCATTGTTCTTGATAGTCGATTATATAGTTACTATTGCATATGATTTGAATTAGTAGGTTTTAAAGTGTCGAAAAGAAACTTTCATTTCAAAATCGTAAAGTGTCTCTCTTACCTTCACTTCATTTTGAAAAAGAAATTTGTTGAGTATTGTCACTTTGAAAATAATTCAGATTTGCATATAGCTTTCTCATCATCATTCATACATTAAGAAGGCTGAAAACAAATACATGCATGTGCATTTGCATTTCGACTACTTGGTTTGATTTAGGACAGTGCATTTAGCGTGTGCTTTGTGCTCTTTGCAGAAAGATTCTTAACTTTCTTTCCTTAGTAGCTAGGATTTTCATTGCCAAAAGAATATTAAA
>APFE030028045.1:114152-131035 GCA_000404065.3 Pinus taeda | reverse complement strand
ATCTAGAGGTCTAGGCTAGAGACGTATTCTGGCGTCGTAAAACCTGGTAACTGTTGTTTTCAGTGTTGGTTGGGTGATTCCTCCACTCTGAGATGGAAAGTGCCAGTACGAACTTGTGCTCCCGGGTACCGTCGAGTATATATTGGGAGACCACAATAGGCTACATCCTTTATCCTTAGGAAGCCATGTCTGCTGCCCTATTGATCACAATGGACTAAACACGACATTCGGGAAGATTGACTACCGTATCGTAAAAAGTATTCTGCAGTTTTGGGATTGGTTTGGTAATACTCTCTGCCTAGATCTCTAGAGAAGTCCATTTTGCTCCTTTTCAGACTCCTTAAAGGAAAAGGTCCTCTGAGCGCTTGTCACTTCAGGCTCAATAAAAATCAAAGGCGACTAGAATCATCTTTTGTTTTTTCTCGACTCTTTAAAATTGAAAAACAAAGTTGTGTCAAAGCGTCTAAAATTTATTTTAATCGGAATAACATCAAATTCCCCCGTTGGTCTTTAGGTTGAGAAAATGGAGTCTACCAACCAAATATTTCCCCTTGGAGGAAATCGTAGTCCCTTCTCCTCTTGGGGAGACGTTGGTGCACCCCATATGTCCACTTTGTCACTTCCAGGGTTGAAAATTGGTTTGTGTGTCTGGCTCTTCTCTACCTCTGTCGTTCAGAATCCTGTAATTCCTGAACAGTGAAGTCAGCAACTAGATGACACTAGAGCTGCCTCCCAACCTTCTACTTCATCTGATTCTCCCTCTCCTCCTTCCTCTTCACTTGATAAAGATGATAAAGCTAAAAATAAAGTAACTAAGAAGAAGAAGAATCAGAAAGAGAAAAAGGAAAATAAGAAAAAGGAACCAAAATCGAAAGGGGGCAACCAAGCATCATCTAGCGAAAATGCTCACACCGCACTATCGAAACCTAAATCTCCTTGTGTCATTTGCAATGGAGACCACTATCACTGAGATTGTCCCTACATCCCTCGGATCTTAGGGACTGGTCTCCTTGTTTGCACAATCTGGTGGCATCAACCTTTGACGATCATGTTGAATGCACACCATCAACCAGTGAAAGTGAAGTGCATGGACAGAAAAGGAATCCAAGATTTCCTTGTAAGTTGTGTGAAGGCAATCACGTCATCCACCATTGTCCCTTCCTTGACGAGGCTAAAAGATTTTTGGATGACCGTCTTGTTTCACCACTACGGCTTCCTCCTAGATATAAAAAACTCTTGCCAAGTCCTCCATTGGTTGAAAAACTGGTTGGCCCATCATTGTGGTCAGCCAAAGCATCTACCATTGAAAATGAGCCCTCTGAATCCATACCAGATGAAAGTCAAAAGGTCGAGATGGCAGTTGACCCGGTCTTGCCTTCAGAGTGCTCATCTTCGAATGATATCGTCACTGAAGAGAAAGAGAACGACACCATTCAAATTATTTTCATCAACACAGACTCCGATGAACTTGGGGGCAGTCCTCCCATTCCTTTATCGTAGGAATGAATTTCATCAGAGTCATATCCGACCGTCTATTCGGTCCCACCACCAAGCAACCTAATCATTTCCTTCGACTGGAATCTACTAGGCAAACTTCGTTTACCATCTAGTGTACCATTCAGAATCATTGTACAATCTTATAGAATGCTTATGACTGGTACCATCATCGATGAAGGGGCTTCTGTGAGTATCCTTTCCTCAACTACTTGGAAAGCGCTTGGTTCGCGATCGCTTTTGCCTTAAATGAGAAATCTGACAGGCTTCGACAAAGAAACCAGTCGACCTTTAGGGATCCTTCCAAATGTGCCCATTACTTTGAGAAGGAAAACTATTCACATGAACATAATGGTAGTTCAAGGACCCTTAGATTATAATCTACTGCTTGGACGAGACTATATTTATTGCATGGGAGCCATCCTCTCCTCACTCTTTAGAGTAATGTGTTTTCCGCACGAAGGCAGAATGGTCAAGCTCATAGACCAAATGTCATTCCCCGGTTCACACATCGCAAATAGTCAAATGCCATCCCTAAATGGTCTTTTCATGCAAGGAATGTCTCATCGATCTCCAGTCCATCCACCTGATGAACGTGAGTGATTCAGGAGGATGTGAGTAAAACCCAGGGGGCATGCACCCTGGTCTGTTTCGGTAGGAAAACCTTGGGTATAGAGTGGATTTCTGCAAGGGATATATGACTAGTCTGACGAACCCATCCTTACAGGAAAATGGGATCAAGCTAGAATAAGATACCTTCATTAAGTTTATGCTGAGTGGCATGCGGTCGCACCACTCCCCTTTGTCTATTTTGGTAGGCATCGCCAAGGAAGCTTTCTGTCTGCTACGCAAATAGAACTTTCTTGGTAACCTGGAAAATTTTCGCTATACCTGGGGGCATGCAAACCTTTCCACATGCAAGTGAAGAGCGGCTATTTATTTTTTAAATTTGTAGGACCTCTAACCCTTTAAACCCGTAAGGCTAGTTGTTTCCTAGCTTGCATAAAGAAAGGATCTGGGGCAAAGCTTGAAAGATGTAAGCCCCTTTTCAAAATAGCATCTTGAATGAGACATTCTTATCATACGACTGGCGAGAAATGTTACCACAGGGTTCAAGCTTGTTAAAAAATAAACCCTCCACGAGTAGTTTTAGCGCATAGTTCAAGCTCGTTAAAAAATAAAAATAAGTCATGAGCAAATGTTCCCCCCAGCGTTTAAGATCATTAAAAAATAAACCAGTAAATAACCATTGTGAATGCCTTATCACCAGCTTTTGAGCCTTGGTCATGTTCTCATCGTCACCTCCACTCTGTTTTTAGCCGATCATCACCCTCATATGATTGTTTACCCCTTTGAGGAACATCTGTGAAGAGTGATTCTATTAGCCATCCTTGTGACACTACCGTGATTGGAAAATTCCAAATCTTACCTGGAATCAGTTGCTACCCGAAACCATCACTCGTTCCTCGAAAATGAGTCTTCATTAAGCTCTTTTCAACTGACTCGTAAAATATGAAAAGATTTCCGAGCGATTGGCCTCTCTGGCTCTTTAAAGTCATTGGGAGTGCTATCCCTCCTCTAGATTTTAATCTTTTTGGACCTGAGGGATTATTACACAAAATGATCGAGCGCTTCTCTTGTTCGGCTCGTTAAAACTATCAAAAATTCATCCCTTTTGTATTATTTTACGCTTTTTTAGACTTAAGGGATTATATGACGAAAAAGAATCATTGGAGTCTCCTTTCCATTTCTTTCAGAATCTCTAAAATTGAAAGGGACCGAGTTATCTTTGTCATTAAACTCGTTAAAACCAAATAGCGACAAACTCATCGCATGGATGAGAATGAGTTTCACTGTCACTAGGCTCGCTAAAATATAGCAACAGGTTCGCCCGAAGGGTGGATTATAGAACAAGCATATGTTATCCTCCTCAAGCTTGACAAAAATAAAGAGGTACTAGTCAGCAATGACTGGGGAAAATTGGGAAGAAAACTTGAAGAAAGTTTATTGGTAGCAAGTCGCTCTTGAACATGACACTTTCCTTCCGCATCCATGTTGAGTTGGGTGTTCCATTCACTGTTCATCACCATTGGTCCATCACACCATCCATCTTTGGGGTTAATTCTACCAATCCATTGTCAGTGTCGCCAATATGTTCAAGAGAAGTCATTCAGACAATTCAACTGTGTCTCACCCACTGCAATAAATTCATGCTCCATTCCTTCATGACCGCCACCCTAAACCCTGTATCGTCAGATTGTTTTCACCTCCAAAATCATTTGCTTCATTCCGTGTCGTTGATGTGGGATTCATTAAGGCCCTCCTGCGATGGGTCGCTTCTTGTCGACATCAGCTCATTATCCAAGAAGTTGACTTAAGAACAATCCTTTCAGTACTTTGAAGCTTGCATGCCTCAATGGCAAGTTTCTCACTTTCAGTGACAGGTTTACATTAATGGCCTTCAACCGAGAGATTTTACGTCGTGTTCGACGCCAAGTCCTTTCTCACACCACATGAATTGTACTGTAGTACCTTGAGGGTCATTGTCATTATTGGTGATTCCTTTCGTGCCTGTTAACAACTTACATCATTGGCTGGTAATCAGGTGATGTCTTTCCATGTTCGACTCCAGAACATTTTTCACATGGATCGACTTGTACTCTGAGTGAATATTGAACGAGTTTTGAAGACCCTGGATCTAGTTTCATTCATCCAGGCTACGATATATTCAGGAATATAAAGACATCAAGTGTACATGATTGTCGAACAAATGATCATCCAAATCAAAGGATGATGAGTCCATATCATCAGTCTATCACACAGACGATTGTCTGTCCTATGTACATGAAAATGAATTTATAAAGCTGAGCATGGGAATGCCTGACTCAGCCAGATCATGAAAAAATGTTGTCAAAATAATGTATTGTATTGTATCTTATTACAGGTCGCCTCCCACCTTGAAAAAACTTCGGATCCTCGTAGTAAAGCATTTCACCCGACATCAGAAAGATTAACGACTGCATGCTTTAGGGGGCAACTATTATAGACATTTTTGGGCACTTCAACCCAATCATAAATGTCCATAAACTGAGGGCTCCTAAGTCCCTAAAAGTGTTGCTTCACTATCTAAAGGAACAAGGTCAGCTGATTACATCATCTCCCAGAAGTTCTCCACTAAAAACTGCTCATAAATGTTCAAAACTGGACCATACTAAAAGCCCAGTGCAGAGGGTGCGATGCATATCACCTTCCCAGTGTACAAGGTGTGATGCATACTAAATTTCTCCTCTTTAGGGTGTGATGGTCGGGAATGGAAAAATGGCAGGGACAAAATGCGAGGTGGAAGATCATGGAATCTTCTAGAAGCTTCCCCTCTGACACTTGCCTCTCTATTTTTCACCAGGGATGAGTAAGAGATCATCATTCTCCAAGTGGAAGTAGGAACTATCATAGAGAAGACACTAATCAAGACCCCAGAAGATGACTCACCTCCTTATAATCATCTATATATGGATCCCTCATCACAGAGATCAAGAAGCTGGAATTGTGTATCTTATAGAGAAGTGTTGTTGGTTTTCTGTTGTACATTCATAGTGTTGGGTGATCTAAGATTTTCTTGAGGTGAAGAAGGGCTTTCTAGCTCGAGGATGATGCTGGGTTAGAACATAAGGTTGTAATCCTCCTGCTACTTTTCATCTTAATAAAGCTATTCTAGTTTTCCTCCATATTCTTGTGTACTTGTTTATATATGCATTTGTATGGTTAACACACATCTGGTCCTGTGTTATTTATCAATATAGATCATTGTTTCGTCGATAGTAGTATTTTTCTGTGATTCCATAGGTGCTCTTTGAAGTTGGGCAGACAAATAACAAGTGGTGAAGCTCTATCAAGAAGGAGAGGAAATCAAGCACAAGACTAAGGTTGGTCTTCTTGGTTCTCCTCTTGTCTATTTTCATAAAGGAAAATGAAAGTAGACTTTACTTGTTTGTTTCTAAGATAGCCACCCATCTTAGTTGGAATAGAAGCATCTGAGTGGACACACTCGGGCACATGAGTGAGAAGGGGATGCAGATTCTTCACTCAAGAAATTTGTTGCCAGGTTTGGAGCATGATGATTTAAAATTCTGTGAGAATTGTGTTTATGGAAAACAGATTCCTTAGAGTTGGGAAAGAAAACAAGAGTGAAAAATTAGAGCTTGTACATACAGATGTATGGGGACCTACTCAGGTGTCATATCTTGGTGGCTCTTATTATTATGTTACATTTATTGATGATGCAACCAGAAAAACCTGGATTTATTGTATTCGAAATAAATATGATGTATTTGATACTTTCAAGAAATGGAAAACTTTGGTTGAAAATGAGATAGCAAAAAGGTTGAAGTGCCTCAGATTAGACAATGGAGGTGAATATTGTAGTAAAGAGTTTGATAGGTATTGTTCAGAGAATGGAATTCATAGAGAGAAGACAGTTCCAGGAACACCACAAGAAAATGGCGTGTCAGAAAGGATGAATAAGACAATCATGGAGCATGCAAGGTGCATGAGATTGCATGCAGGATTGCCTTTACAATTTTGGGTAGATGTTGTAGATATTGTTGTTTCTCTAACAAACAAAGGCCCTTCAAGTTCCTTGGATGGTGGTATTCCAGAGGAGACATGGAGAGGTAAAAAGGTAAACTACTCTTTTTTAGAGACTTTTGGTTGTGACACCTTTGTCCACATTAATAAAGAAAATAGAACAAATATTGAGGGAAAATCAAGGAAATGTAACTTTATTGGATATGGTGTTAATGATTTTGGTTATCACTTATATGATTATGAAAAAAACAAAATCATTAGGAGTAGAGATGTCATATTCAATGAAAATGTTTTGTATAAGGATCAGATACAGGAAAAAAAGAAAATAGAGAATACACAATGCTTGACGATATCATAGGAAAAGTGATGGTGCCTAAAAATCATAATGATCAATAGCCACAACAACAACCACAATAGAAACAAGCACTTCAAAAACCTAAAAGTGGTGTTAGAAGATCTACTAGGATAAGTAAACCCCCTGAACGATACTCTCCTTCAATATATTATGTATTGTTGAATAATTCTGGTGAAATAGAATGTTATGAAGAAGCAGTGTAGGTAGAAACCAGGAAGAAGTGGGAGCAAGCCATGAAACAAGAGATGGAATCCTTAGCACATAACCAGACTTGGCACTTAGTCAAGTTTCCTGTAGGTAAAACAACATTGCTGAATAAATGGGTTTACAGGTTGAAGGAAGAAGATGGAGGTAGGAAAAGGTATAAAGCTAGACTTGTGGTGAAAGGATTTGCACAGAAAAAGGGTATAGACTTTGATGAGATATTTTCTCCTATTGTTAAAATCACTTCAATTAGAACTATTTTAAGTCTAGTAGCAGTTGAAGAAATTCATCTTGAGCAGTTAGATGTAAAGACAACCTTTCTCCATGGGGATTTGGAGGAATATATATATATGCATCAGCCACAAGGATATGAGGTAAAAGGGAAGGAGAAACTAGTGTGCAGGTTGAAGAAGAGCTTGTATGGCTTAAAACAGGCTCCAAGGCAGTGGTATCTAAGATTTGACAAGTTTATGTCTGAACAAGATTATACTAGATGTCACTCTGATCATTGTGTTTATCTAAAAAAACAAAATGATGGTAGCTATATTATATTGTTATGGTATGTAGATGACATGCTTGTTGCAAGGTCTAACATGCAAAAAATAAATGTGCTAAACTTTTTTTTGGCAAATTCATTTTCAATGAAGGATTTGGGAGTATCAAAACAAATCCTTGGTATGATAATAACTAGAGACAGGAAGAATCACAAATTAGCATTGTCTCAAAGTGAGTACGTAGAAAAGGTGTTGAAAAGATTTAATATGCACAATGCAAAACTAGTTAGTACACCTTTTGCTAGACATTCCAAACTTAGTAAGGAGATGTTCCCAAAGACCCAAGAATACATGGATTATATGTCTAAAGTTCCATATGCATCAGCAGTTGGAAGCTTAATGTATGCAATGGTCTGCACAATGCCTGATATTGCACATGCAGTGGGAGTTGTAAGCAGGTACATGAACAATCTAGGAAAAGAACATTGGATGGTGGTGAAGTCGATTCTCAGGTATTTGAGAGGTACCACAAATCAAGCATTATGATTTGGTCATTCAAACATTGCTCTATAGGGATATGTTGATGCAGATATGGCAGGTGATAGATATAACAAGAGGAGCACAAGAGAGTATGTGTTTATTGTAGGTGGAACAGTTGTCATTTGGGTTTCAAAAATCCAAAGTGTTGTTCCAATTTCAACAACAGAAGCAGAGTATGTTGCTGCTATAGAGGCTAGTAAAGAAATGATTTAGTTACAAAGGTTTTTGGATGAATTAGGTAAGAAGTAGGATTGGACAGGTTATACAGTGACAGCCAGAGTGCCATACATCTTGCAAAGAACTTACATTTCATTCCAAGACTAAACATATACAACTCAAGTACCATTTCATACAGTTAGCATTGGAAGATGGAAAGTTTAAGCTGGAAAAGATACACACTAGCCAGAATCCTACAGATATGCTAACAAAAGATGTAACCGGGGAGAAACTGAGAATCTGCTCAGTTTCAATTTGTCTTCAAGTATGATGAAGAAGATGAGAAACAACTAGGTCCAAAGTGGAGTCATTATCTAGCAAATGAAGCAGCGGTGGAGTTGCTATAATTAGTCTCCAAGTGGGAGATTGTTGGTGTGGAGCCTAATTATCTTCTGTATTCAAAGGTATCGCCGCATTGGACCTCAACTCAAAATGGGGAAGCAATGCTGCCCATAAAATATTCGGTGCACTGGGGGTCCAGGGGGGGGCAGCTCCGAATATTTCGGGGGTAGCACCCCCGAAGCTAAGAATAGATGTAAAATTGCCTTGTAAAGGTATAGTAATTTATAGTCAATCTAGGCCATTCATTAGATGGAGATCTGATGGTAGAAGTTATGTTTAATTTAGGTTTTTTTCCCTAGAAGGAAACCCCTCACTATATATGATGGTATTGTATTGCGTCCATGTAGATCTGTATTTTGAGTGAGGAAGAGAGAGGAGATTGAGAGTGAAGAGGGAGTTACAACAGATCTGTTGGAGGTTGTTTCTCTTCAGTTTGTTGGATAATATAATAAAAGAAGGATTGGTTGTTTCTCCATGGACATAGCCCAAACTGGGTGAACCAATTATATATGTGTCTCTCCTTTTTTTATGGGTTTTCTGTGTTTATATTTCTGTAATATTTTATGTGTTCCATTGCTGCGTAATATCTAATTTTCTAACATATGTGGGGCCTGTGAACTGCCAATGTTATTTTGGACACACATTATTTTTTGGGGTTTTGATGTATTAAACATTATCAGCATATATATATATATGTGTGTGTGTGTGTGTGTGTGTGTTTTATTTTCTTGCTTACTATGGTATAAATGATTTGTTTCATCTTTTCACATGTTTCGTAAATGTCTATCTAACACATAATTAGCTAATGCATCTGTCAATGTATTCATGCGTCTAGGAATATGATGATATGTAATGTAATAAAAATGCCTTTCCAGTAGAAAAATACATAGATACATTTTAAATATCTAATAGTTTCTAATGGAATATTTCATGTTGAGTTGAAGGAAAACAAGATGTGAATTTGGGTTGACAACCAACTCTCGAATGTCGAGAGAAATGGCTTCTGACAACAGTTCGATGACTACACTGTATTCAACAATGTTATTAGTTGTTTGACCTAAACAGATACCTTGAAGGTTAGTCAACTCACCCTGAGGGTCATAAATAGCCCATGCCACGGATGATAGGTTCCAGGTACTACAACAAGCACCATCAACAAAATCAATGTGGGGAGTCACAGATATCTACAAAGCAGGGAAAACATAGTAAATGGGAAAGTTGTTTGAAAACTAACACACTAAACCATACTGCACAAAAATTAATGACACACTAATGTACACAAGTAACCATGTAAGATTACCTAAGCATAGTACGTCTTAAGGTAAAGCCCGTTTTGGGGCTTCTCCAAAGAATTTCCTTCATAACCAATAAAATTATAGGCCCCTTCTTGTAATATGCATTTCAGAACATAGGGCCCATGCCACTTGGGCTCAAACTTGCCTGCCCCCTATTATAATTAGCTTGGTCGTATAGTAAAACCAAATCACCCTCAGAGAACACACTGGGGGAGACCGACCAATCAAAATGGGACTTGACTCATTTCTTTTGTGCTTCGATAACCAAAGTAGCGAGACCATGAGTCTCATCCAGTGGTTCTAAATATAAGAGGCACTCTTCTTGAAGTGATGTTTCGGGGAGAATTTCAACAACTAGCTTGAGCAAAGGAATCTCGCATTCAATTGGAGATGTTGCTTCCAGACCATAAACAAGTTGGAATTGTGTGAAACCAATTGCATCTATGGTTGAGGTTCGGTAAAACCACAAAGATGAAAAGAGAATGAGATGCCAATTTGACTTGTGCATCCCAAGTATGCTGAAGCATTGTAACCAAAACCTTGTTCACAGCTTCATCTAGGTCGTTGGCCTGAGGGTAATACAGGGTTGAGCCATTGTGGCGCAAACCCAACGCAGATGTAAGCTCAGCCATGATGTAATCTCGAAAATGGGAGCCATGGTCTCTCACAATGGCTTAAGGTACGCCGAACCTAGAAATAACATGATTGAAAAGGAATTGAGTCATCGTTTTACCATCTATAGAGTATGTAGGCATCACTTCGGCTCATTTGGTGAACTAATCCACAACAACGATAATATAACCATGCCCCCTAGTCGAACGAGCGTTACATGTCATATAGTCGATGCCCCATTTGGAAAAAGGACCAACGGTAATGACAGGGTGTAGGTGAGTGGGTGGGGCATGCATCTTGCGTTGGTAAATTTGGAATTTATGGCACTTGCGAATAGCAAGGATGTAGTCCTTAAAAATGGACGGCCATAAATAACTAGCACGAACGATTTTTTGAGCGATAGCATAGCCATACAGATGATCGCCACATACCCTAGAATGGCAGTCATTAAAAACTCTCTCAGCCTCCTCGAGAGTAAGGCATCGACAAAGAACTGAATCGACACCGACACAGTATAAAGTATTGCCAATAATATGGTAGGGTTGGGAGTAATGTCGAATCCATCAGTGATCATCCTTAGTCAACATGGACTGAACGTGGACATCTGGACATACATGATGATATCACCATACTACAGGTCAAGGGTGCTAATCAGCAAAAGATTCTCATCCAAAAGTTGTTCATCTGCACCAATAGGGAGAGACGTAGAAGGAAGGGAACAAATCAATTTGGTGAAAACTAGTGACTTCATAGATTTGGCAATAGTAAATACCAAATCATATTCTTTCATGAGGAAAATCCATTTAGAATACTTTCCCGCAGCAACTGATGAGTCATGATGTAGGTCACGGGGTTGCGTTCAGAAATCACAGTAATAGTGCGTAATAGGATGTAGTGCTCAAAGTGTTGAACAGCTTGGACGACAGCCAAATCCAACTTCTCGACATGGGCATAACGTGTTTTGGTGTCAAGGAGATTACAACTAAGGTAGTAGATAATATGTTCGTTTCCTTCATCGTTGTCTTGGACCAAGACCATAGCAATGGTGTTAGGGGTTGCAGCTAGGTAAAGGAAGTAATCTTGATGATAATCTAGGGGATGTAGCGAAGGAGCATTTACAAGGATAGACTTAAGGTCATCGAAAGACATTTGGGCAACCTCATCCTAGGAAGAGGGTGTTCCTTGTTTGAGAAACTAGGTAAATCTTGTAGCTAGCCTAGCACTATTAGGTATGAAATGACAGAGGAAACTTTCCTTTCCTTGCAGGCTTTGGAGTTGGTGCAATGAAGATGGAGGAGGGAAATTTACAATAGCCTCGACTTTAAGTGGATCAAGGCGAATACGGTCCTTGGAAATGATAAGGTCGAGGAGTCGTTCAGATTCTACCTAGAAAACACATTTATGCGCATTTAATCGAATGTTGTAGTGTCTACAGTGAAGAAAAATCCATTGAAGATGGTCTGGGTGATCTTGGCACTTACAAGAATGAGTGGGAAGTTCATCCAAGTAAGTCTAAACGATGTTGCGAATATCGTGAAACACATAGGACATCGCTCACTGAAATGTAGCCCCACGATTTTCGAGGGTGAAAGGGAGCTTTTTGTATGCAAACATACCCCATGGATAGATAAAAGCTATATTTTCTTGATTGGTTGGTGCAATGTTAATCTGGTTGTAATGAGAAAAATTGTCCATAAAGGAAAAAGTTTCACTCCCAGCCCATTCATCAATGATCTTATCAGTGAAGGGAGTGGGGTATTTATCCTTAGGACAGACACGATTGAGGTCATGATAGTCAACACAAATGTGGATCGTGCCTTGTTTCTTTGTCACCGGGATAATATTTGACACCCAATATATAAGAGGGATCAGATAGATGAATCTAGCTTTGAGAAGCTTTTCAACTTCACCATTGATAGCGGTGACTTTCCTAGGGTGAACTAGGCGGAGCTATTGGTGAACGGGCTTCATGTGAGGTGTTAGATACCTATACCAATAGGTTTCATTTTTCATGATTGGCAAGGGAAGTGCCAATATGATCTACTTTGGTGATGCAAAGATCTCATATTCTTGTGGAGGAAGTATACTTGTTTTGATTGATGCTGCTCTACTTCTGGATGGGTGATCCAACAGCCTAAGCTGGGTCATGCCATGTTTCAATTTTTGTTGTTGTTGTAGATTAGAGAAAGAAACCTGTCCAAACAGCTCAATCTTGGCAGGCAAAGTAGATAGGTAGAGGAAAAAGGTTCCCACCTACTTAATCTGGGGCCTTGGAAGAAATAAGGGTAGCTTTAGACAGAGAATCAAATGAAAAAGCCAAAGGAAAGAAAAGGCACAAAAAGGGTTTGCAAATCTAAGTGCACCCTCCTTGGAGTAACAAAAAATGCTAGGCAATAGAGTGGGTAGGTAGACAGGGTTGGAGAAAGCATGGTTTATGGCATTTCACTAGCCTAAAGGAAAGGTAAAAAAATGATGCCAGTGCAGATGTCCTATTCACAGTAGTGTTACAGCAACTTAATGAAGCATGTCTAACTTCCAGTTTTCCCCATCACATTCATGACTAACATCCCTATGCCACCCAGCTTCACAAAGAAAGTCAAAGTCTTTTGTTGGTTCTAGTCTCTTTAATAACCACATTTCTTGTGCAAATATTCTTTTCATTTTGATCTACTTCCTAAAAACTAAGTTGATCTCATAAAACTTAGTATTCCCCCATCCACCTCTTTCTTTCATATTAACTACTAACTTATTACTATCTAACTCCCTATACCCCCTATTCCCCTATTACTATGTAAAACTTGGAAAAAACCCAAAAATCTATGTATCCCCTTCCCCGAGCATTATAGCTCTATGTATGACTTTGAAGATCTTCAAGCGCTAAAAACATTTGAGCACAACCCAAAGAGCGCCAAAGAATTAATCCTAGGGAGTAATCCGAGATTTGTTCAGATTAATAGCCTTAAACCCTAAACCTTTGCAAAAACCCATTTAACCCACAAACGCCGAAAAAGCCCGAAAAAACCCACTTTTCCAAAGTTTCTGCGAGGCGGGAATTACAAAAGAAAGTAATATTTTATTCTCCCCGTAGTCAAATATTATCTGCGCACCTTATCGATCGGTCAATCGTCAGATCTCGACCCGCCCATCCGATGGCCCACATCATATCGGACGGGCATCCGCGTTCGAAGGATACCTTCCGAGAAACTGTCAGAGGGTGACGTCAGGCCTCCGCCACGTGTCACCCCCTAGACTCTCTCGGAGCGCCCTCTGACAATACCGTGACCGTATAGAGGGCGGTCCGAGAAAACCCTCTTACCACTCTGCTAAACCACCTGCCCACGCCATCGCCACGACCTGCCCACGTCGCTTCCGTTTGGCGCCCTGTCAGCACCCCCGACCGGCAACGCTCCTACGTGTTTGCCAGCTGTGAAATCCCCGTGGACCAATCACAGACTGCCACGTCACCCAGTGACGTCATGCTGACGTCACCCGAACCTGACCCCACCTGATGACATCATGCTGACGTCATCCAAAAAGCGCGCCAATGACCCAAAAGTCCATATTTTAGCCGATTTTCGCATTTTTTCTCAATTTCGTTGAAAGAACTATTGCTCTCCTCTACATGAAAATTACGTCCATCTGCTGCCAACCTGCAGAAATCGACCTGAAGAATGTTGCCTCCTACAACCCAGCTATACTTGTCACCATTACCGGCAATTCACCAGGTATTTACACAGAGCATCCTTTCAGAGCTAAGTTATGTCCATATTTCTCCGAAACTGAATTCACAAGAGTAAAACAAACTTGGTTTTTCCAACAAATTCCAGGAAAAATGAGCATTCCTCACAATTGCAGGGGCGAATTTCACCTGCTGAACCCATATATAGCCACCCTTCCCCAAATTCCCACTCTGTCCGCGCATTCGTGGACTGTAAACCTATACAGCACAATTCACCAGGAAAACAGAGTTGCCTGCCCCTATAATCCATCAAGTTACTCTTGTTAAGCATTTTGCACCATTGTCACAACTCATTTACCCTTACAATTGGCTTGACTTCTGGGAAACTAGCCCTCTATGGTCTCCTCCCCGCTAAAACCAGTTCAGCACCAAGTCATAACTACTACTTAGCCATGGAGATGCCAATAGTCTTGAATGTTCAACCACTGAATGCCCCACATAGAGAGCTAGAGTGGAAAGCCCTAGGTGATAAAGATTACCAGATGTTAGACTCCATGCCCATGAAAGCCAAGTTTAATATTCACCTAATGAATGAATTAAAGGTCGAACATCTGAGTGGGGCTGACACCTTAGGAATTTGGGATTCCCACATACCCATTTACAACCTCCCTCAAGTCAATGTCCTCCCATACTTGATAAAACAATGCATGTCGAGCTATGACCCCTATCAGAGAGTCGTCCTCAGCCCCTCAGGCTCTGTATTGTTCCATATCACCCCTGAGGCCATAAATGAAATGCTCCACTTCCACACCACAAAACCCCTAACTCCTCTCTCCATCCATGATCTGATAACAAAAGGGGCAAGTTGTCCAGTGATCAGATTTCCAGGGTTAATCAATTGTTTATTCAGCCTCAATATCAGTCCATGACCACTGCCATTCCCATACCATATCCATATCTTAATGAGCTGGGAAAAATGATGGTAGATTTGATCAGTTACATCCTGGGTTATGGGACATATGAGGATGTGGATGAAACCATCATGGCAATGCTGTCCATTTTCTCCCCAAGGATGCCTCCTGCTGTACATTATGACTTTGCTACTTTTATTGCCAATAAGATTCATGAGAAATCAATGAATCTGGAGAGGGAAAAGGTGTTTAAATACACCAGGTACATATATCATTTATTTTTGTTCTATCAGCCTGATGCCTTCCCTGTCCCTCTAAAAAAGTTAGATGCCCAAGGAAGCCCAAGGTCGGTTGTGTATTGGTCTTCAGTTTGCTATCTTCTGCCTTATTCACCTTACACCTACTGTGAATTTATTGATCTATTCATTCATCCAGCTATGGCCTTGTTGTTGGGTGTCCCTCCTCCAAGATTGACAAATGAAATGCAGAGAATTCTTCAACTTTCAAAGGCATACAACATTGGTGATTGGTACTTCTACCAACACCATACAGTAATCAGAGTATATGGCTGAGCTGAATCCCTATAGGCTGCCAAAATATGTCCCTATAAGACTCTTTTCCCTAGAGTACTTCAGGCAGTTTGGAAATGCTGACTTTGTCCATTTCCAAAGTAAAAAAAAGAAGGTGCAACTAAACGTGAGGAATCAGCTGGGTGCCTTCTTGTACAATAAGAAGGAGGAAGGATGGGAGGAAGCTGATAGGATTCTAGAAACCCTCAGACTTCAAACCAGTTTCAAGTGGGTGCCTTATGACCCTAATCACTTCATTTCCCTTAGAAGAATAAAGTACAAATTGAGTGGCTATGTTCATGTGAAACTGCCTCACATTGAAAAGTATGCCAATGCCCTAAGCTGGAAAGAAGACACCTTAGAGGAGCCAATTGGTAAACAAGAAATGTTAAGAAGAGAAACAAGCAATCTTGAGAAAGAGGCTGACTTGGAACATTGTGCGCAGGTCTCTTCCTCCTGTCAGAGGCAAATTGGAGCAGCGGCCTCATCTTCCACAGCCCAACAGAAGGTAGCCGAAATCGTCCAACAGGAAACAAATAAAGGTAAGGGCAAGCAGGTGGAGCAGGAACAACCACCTCCTACAATAGAGCAATAAACAAAGGAACAAATAGAAAAACAACAAGAACAACAACAAGAACAACAAGAAGAAACTCAAGAAGAGGGGAAGCCTATGCAGCAAGAACAAATGGCTGAAGCCTCAGCACCTACTGAGCAACAGGCTCAAGAGAACATGCCTTCTGGGCAAGAGAAGATGGTGGAGACCTCAGTGCTCCAAACTCCACAAAAGGTGGAAAAAGGAAAGAATAGGGACAAAGAGCAGGAGACTCCCCTTACCACATCCACAAACCAAGGGGAGAAAAGGTAGAGATTAAATCCCCTGTCTGAGAAAGAAATGCCTATGGGGCAATCGGTGATAATGGGCCCACCAAGCATGGAGGTATCTGCTAGTTCCTTTCAACAGGAACAAGAGAGAAATCTTGGAGGAGAGGTCAACTCCTCAAGTCATCAAAGGAAATCAGAGGTAAGCATCAAGCAACAATTTATTGATATCAAGAGGAGAAATGAGCCACTCAGGCTCCAAATCTACAATCAGTTGCTAAAGATGGCCGCTACAAATCAGCAGAGGCTTATGGCAGCCTATGACATTTCAGAAGGAAAAATGACCATGAGTCATTTCATGCCCACCACGGTGCAACCACAGTCAGCTGCAGACTACATAAGAACCAAATTGGAGGTTCTGGCAAAAGACATTCACCCCATGGACCAAATAGAACTTCATAAGCAAACAGGTGAAATGGTCTATGCAACATTGGCAGACAAAGCAATGTTGGGAAAAAGGCTGGAAAATAGCCTAAACAATACAGCTGCCCAACTGGAGTTGGAGAAAGCATCCTCCCTGGCCAAAGACATCAGGATCAAGTCTTTGGAAGATATAATTATAGAGCTTGGGCATGACCCCAAGGATCCAAAAGCCATAAAATCACTGCTGAAGATAAGGGATGCAGACCTGGCAGCCCTGAGAAAGAAGGTGAAGCTCCCAGCAACCATTCACCCCCAAACAGATGAGGTTGCTCAGCAGAAGCAAGAA
>APFE030028045.1:96065-111001 GCA_000404065.3 Pinus taeda | reverse complement strand
TGGCTTGATATAATAAGTGTTTCTCTATCTCTGTTAATGTTTCTGTTATTTGTTTTAACTCATGACTCTCACATGTTGTTCTAAATCTAGGAAAGAAAGAAAAAGAATAGCTCAGGATTTGTCCATAGAGACAACCTGATCTCAATCTATCTTCACTGTAAATGTTTTTTCATTACTTCAGCTGTTTAAATTGGAATTCTTAACTGCTCCAATAAGCTCTGAAAATCTCACAGTCACTATTTGGTAATTCATTTACGCTACTAAGTAGAGATTGTTGTTCAAATTAATGTCACACTGTCTGTAACTCCATATCCCATTGTTTCACACACTAAATCGGAAAATTATATTAACAATAGCCATCTAGCCTTGCAGCAAAACTTTCTCCATCACAGGCACCAGAACTATCTCACATTTCTGACTCCATAGGCCCAATGGACTAGCATCTTCTGCACTCTTCTTGCCCTCCTCACAACAAAAGTCCCACCAACCAAAGTCTTAAACAGGAAACTGAAACTTTTAACTAGCCTAAAATCCTCACACAGCATAGCTGAAACTTAAAGAGAGAGCCCTCTCTGATTATAGATAGGCTAGGATCTATAATCAAAAGGTTGGTTAGTGGTTACCCCGGCCGTATTCCCTTGGGAGTCATAGGGAACAACCTGGGAGTTAACAGATACAAGGGGAAGATGAAAGCTTGGTTTAATATTTGGAGCAATTTAAATACAACCTTAAAAAATCAAAGCATTAGCATTTGGAAAAAGAGATCTTAAAAACACTCATTCTTAAAGGAATCAGAGATGAAATTTTAGAAATCTTAAATTTGATAGGAAAATGTGATGTTTTTCAGCTATCATATGATGATGTTTGTGATTTATGCATAAGGTATTCAAGAGGAATATCCAAGGCTAGTAAGAATTCTAGAGAATTTTCTCCTTTCCTTTCCAAATCTTCTACGAGAACAGGAGATACAAGAGATGAAATCAATGATTTATTTGAACATTTTAAAGTTGATTTTATTAGCTCTCTAAGTTCACAATTGCATGTTTTGCAGGTTAAGAAAAGTCAAACAGAATTTGAAGAAGTGATTTTTCCTCAATGCCAAAAGGAGCATCCTATGGATAGTTTCTCTTTCTTACCTAGGATGAAAACAACATTTCCAAGAGATGGAGAAGCTGCAGAAATTTCACAACCATTGAAACCTTGGCCTACATGTATGTTTCAAAACACTTCCTCTCCATTGTCTTACTTGCATAATCTATTGTGGAATACTCATGTGTTAGGGAATCCATGCCAATCTCAATATAACCCCCATCAATCTTGTCCACAAGTTTGGCATGGTTCATCCTATGATTACATGACTACTCTCCCTCATTTTGTAGCACAAAAATATCATCCATATTCTTTTCCATCTTTTCAAGAACACTTTGCTTGCATATCAAAATCATCCACACATCCCAATCAACTACATCATCAAAATCCTCCATGCCCTACATAATATCCTTCTCAACTCATTCCACACCCTCACCATAATAAACTAGTACAACATGCTTACAATGTTGAATTGCAAAATATACCTACCCTTCCCACCCAACCTATCTCACATACGCAATTGCAGAAAACTTATATCGAGATTGGAAATGTTCCAAATCCAAAAATTGTAAAAGTTATGGAAGGAAAGGAGGTTTCTTCTATTCTGCGTCAACAAGTTGGTTTAGAAACTCAAGAATTTCATGATATGACAACTATGGGAAATCAAGAAAGTAAAGGATATTTTGAAGTTTGGTTTCACTCCATCAGTTGTTCACAATGTCACTCCATACTTCAACAATTTTTGACACTATATTTTCAAGGGAAGTTGGTCTCTCACACCCTAGTATTTATTGACAGACATTTCTCAAATTCGGATGTGTATACATTTGAGGCCTTATTTCTAAAATGGCTTCATTGGAAGTACTCTTACATAAGTATTCTTTATTTTTCAAGGTAGAATAGGTTAGCATAGAAAATAGAATAATAAGTATATAAATAATTTTTTTTATATGTAGAACGAGTTGTGTTTGTTGCAACTTGTTGAGTATATCAATATCAATGGTAAATATTTGAATTTAATTGTGTATGTAGATATACTATATTGACAAACTGATTTCTACAAATGTTCATCATCATTTTGAAAAAAAAAATTTATCATATCTTAGGGTGTTTCGCCTTGATAAAACCACTGAAATCACAGTCTGTACAGTCATGTTTTGAGGACAAAATTGGCATATTTAAAAAAAAAAAAAATCTATCCTAAGTAGCCCTTTATTTCTACTTTCTAATCCAATTTGAATCACTCAATTTGGATTTGAAATGAAAAAGTTATGACCAAAACATTGGCAGTATGTTGAGTAAGTAGCTCAGGAACGTAGTTGGGACAGTCCATTTTTGGAAGCCTAAATGACTAGATTTTTGAAACCTGTTTGTATGGTATATCTAGTTTACAATGCAATTTGAATCACCCAATTTTGATATCGTATGAGAAAGTTATGACCAAAATACTGACTATCTATTATAAATCAGCACCTTTAAAACTCTATTTTTTTTATTGTTCCTTCGCACATTTGACCCATCAATTCTTCATGATTTCAAAAAATATTTCTATTTGATATATTTACATGAATATACTTTAATATCCAATTTGAATCGGTTCAATCCTTCATCAAACAAAAAATTTATGCTTAAAATATCAATTGTTGGTCTAAGTTGGGAAATCGAAAATGACTCTGTTATGCAAGTTGTTCTAAGTAAATTTTACATATTATATCTTGGAATTTTTAAAACCTTCTTCAATTGGAAATATCCCTCTTAATTCAATTTCATTGGCTTTGGAATCATGTAAATCGGATGAAAAACAAAGAAGTTATGATTAAAATACTATTGGTTAGTATGGTTGGCCACCGCTGTCCCACAGGTAATAAATTAACTCTACTTTGTTATTTGTTTTCCATGGATTTGTTTTACAGAGTAACTAGTTAATTTTTTTATATTTATTGGATTTAGAGAGCCCGATCACCTCTCTTCTTCCATGATTACATGTTTTATTACAGGTAGACGCTCGTTTTTTGCAAATCCGAGGAGAATAAAGGAGGTCAATTTGTTTTTGAACAAGTGATTATTGAAGTCAATGATAATGAAATAATAGATTTTCATCCCAACAACTATTAATAAATCTAATATAATATAATTTTGATTATTTCGAGGTTCCATGGAAATTGATCACAAGAGTTTGTTACAAATTATTTCTATAATTTCTCACCAACAACATGAAGACTTTTTTATTACCTAATGGATTCATAATAGGAGAAATGGAGAATTGATTTTCATTTGAAGATCCAAGTCATTTCCACCAAAACATTTTTCCATTCATTTACCATTGATAGATTGTTGTTTCTCGAAACAGATTGATATTCCCTTAGGAAACAACATTGTTGCAGTCCCAATCATAGTCGTTGCATCTTAAGTTATTTATTTATTTATTGTTTTTCAATAAAATTGTTGTTTCTTTTCTGATTCCTCTTTTTTTTCATGTGTTCAAAGTCACAAATTTTGTTCCTTCATCAAAATAAAAGGAAGTTCTCAAGTTTCATGATGTTGCTCCATATTTATCCATTTGTTCCTGAGTCTTATCAGTATATGGTTTCCTCAGATCCATTGGGTGTTGTTACTATGCCACTACTATTACTCTTGAAAATTTTCTAAGTGTCGGATGATGTTACTCCTTGGATGTTTTTAATCCTTGGGTGCTGTTACTCCGCCATTGCTATTACTCCTGAAAATTTTCCAAGTGTTGGATGTTGTTACTCCACCAATGCTATTACTCCTTGGGTGCTGTTACACCTGAAAATTTTCTAAGTGTTGGATGATGTTACTCCGCCGGTGCTGTTACTCCGCCAGTGTTGTTACTCTGCTAGTTCTGTTACTCCACCAGTGTTGTTACTCCGTCGATGTTGTTACTCCATGACTGTTGTTACTCCGTTGGTGTTGTTACTTCACCAATGTTGTTAATCCATTGGTGTTGTTACTCCGCCAGTGTTTTTACTCTGTCGGTGCTGTTACTCCATCACTGTTGTTACTCCATAGTGTTGTTACTCCGTTGGTGCTGTTACTCTGTTGTTGTTACTCCATCACTGTTGTTACTCCATCGGTGTTGTTACTCCATCACTGTTGTTATTCTATTAGTGTTGTTACTCTGCTAGTGTTGTTACTCCACTAGTGTTGTTACTCCACCAATGATGTTACTCCATCATTGCTGTTACTCCGTCAGTGTTGTTACTCCATCACCGTTCTTACTCTGTCGGTGCTATTACTCTGCCAGTGTTGTTACACCACCCGTGCTATTACTCCATCGGTGTTGTTACTCGCTAGTTTTGTTACTCCATCAGTGTTGTTACTCTGTCACTGTTGTTACTCCACCGTTGTTGTTACTCTGCCAATGTTGTTACTCCCCCGGTGCTGTTACTCAGCCAGTGTTGTTACTCCGCCAGTGTTGTTACTCAGCCAGTGTTGTTACTCCACCATTTTTGTTACTTCGTAGGTGTTGTTACTCCACTAGTGATGTTACTCAGTTAATGTTGTTACTCCATCGATGCTATTACTCCACCATTGTTGTTACTCTGCCGATGTTGTTACTCTCAATTTTTTCCGAGTACCCAGTGTTGTTATTCCTTCGATGTTGTTACTCTTTCAATGATGTTACTCCTCTGGTGCTGCTACTCTGTGGTGAAATTTTTTCTAAGTACCCAGTGTTGTTACTCTACACATGTTGATACTCCATCAAGTTAAGTCTTCAGGTACGTCCCTAATCAATTCCGTGTATTTGATTGATGTTTCAATTATGATTGAGGGCGATCATATCTTAGTTCAGGAGAGGTGTTGCATTTAATAGAAAATGTATTATATTTAATATCAATGATGTCATGTCATCATTTTTATTAAAATTTCACATCAGATCATACATCTCACGATTATTACCACCATAATCCATGACAATCCGTAACCCCCACTTATCCACACACATTGGAACTTGAATCATGCATGACGATATTAACTTGGTGAATGGGGAAACACAGTTAATTGTCAAGGTCCTCTTTGACATAATGATTGGGTAGTCAATTTATCTGTGTTTATCTATATACATAATTTTATTTTTTAAGAAATAATTATGAGAAGATGATTTCATCATGGCAACTTTCAACTTTCCTAATTTGTCAAGTCCCTGATTTTGTAAAATTTATGATGATGACTACAAAATTGTACTTAAATCTTTCCATCACTATCCAATGAATTATTCCTCAAACCCTAATCTTAACAAAACAAAATATATATATCAACAATCATTTGAAGGTTATTAGTATTTGAGAAGCAAAATTACTCGAGTTGAAAATAGTTACTACAAAACATTTTATGCCATCCCTAGCTCTTAAGGAGCTGGATTTCCACCCCATCTATTAAGTGATCTTTTATTGATTAACAATAACCATAGTTAAATTTTAAACATAAATAGTCAACTGGAGGATAGGATGTCCCATCACGAGCTGACCTACCATGATCATAGGTCCTAATAGAGTGACATTACCACTAATGGTCACCAAGCCGGGGTAATGGCCTTCAAACATAAAATTGAAGGACAAGAGGCCTCATCATGAGCCGACTTGTTCAGTTTTATTAGTTCCCATGAATGGCATTGTTATTAACTAGTTACCAAACCAGAACAATGATCTTCAATAGACATCTAAGTAAATTGAAATGCTTTTGTAACTATGTACTTATTTCTAATAGATGGGACACTGGCATCTTAATGGGTGAAAAAGGCATCCCTATTGAGGCTATGGATGCCTGCTGGCAGCATTGGCCATGCCTATGGTATAGAAGTTAATTCAATACTATGATGTACTTGGTTACCTTATTTTCTCAAAACTAATTTCCGATAAAGCCATTGTTGCATATATAAGGTTTGCTAGAACTCATGGTTCATGGGGTAATATTTAATCAATTCTTAGATAATGGTGGTTACGGTTTATATCTATTATTGAGTTATAAATATTTACTTTACATGTTAGGGATGAAACTTTTAGGGTATTTGATATTTGACATTTGTATCATCTAATATATCATTCCTTTATTCTAAGAGTTTCATATCTTTAACCAAAGATAGTTTCTTTACCCAATCAATCTTTATTTAATCCTAGCTTAACAACACTACTCTTATTTTGGGGAAGGATGAAGAGGCCTAATTCTAATTTTGAATCCTGATGAATTACTAATTGAGGATACTCATGAGATGTGCTATAAAAATCTTGATGACAGGGAAACAAATTAGTTTGGGGGAAGGAAATCCTACTACACTTTTTGATTACTTTCTTTGAGCTTGCATGGCTTCCACCCTTCGCATCACTTACACAAGCTCAACCTACATTAGCTTCAACAAATATTAATCCATAGATGTCATTCCACGTTATTTTGTTGAAAGCAACAATTGAGGTGAAATAACATGAGTGTTTGATTTATTAAAAGTTTATGAGAATGTCATAAAAAACAAAAAAAAACCATTGAGCATTATTCACTCATATTTTTCAAACCATTATTTCCCCTCCTTTATATAGAGGCATTGGGTTGCATGTGGGCATGCAACATATTTAGTTTAGGGGAATGTTCGGCTCTTAATTTGTCATTATTATTACCACTTCTTAACATTCATTTCATTTACTTCCACTATTCTTTTATCACATTATTTACCATAATTTATTATATAATTCCATTTCAAAATCATTTATGCTCTTGTGGATAAATAATATCTGATCTCATTTATTTTTAATAATTAATGATTTTTATGCATGATTTTAGTTTATTCATTTGTTATAACCTCACTCATGATTTTAGCCTCCAAGATCTCTTCTAGATTGCAGATTTGGTCTTTAACAAATAATTAGGTATTCCAACACAGGAATTCGCTGGCATAAGAAGTGACAATTTTGCGTTGGATGTTTTGGGAAAAGGAAAGTGAATCTGGAAAATCCGAGACATGGGTTTTGTTCAAAACGGACCAAGTCAGTTTCCCAATGAGAAGATTTTAGAAATTCGGTTTGTATTGGGAGAAAACCAAGGTTCTTCTAAGGACATATTTGCATATTTGTTGTTGCGGTCGTTTTCCAGAATTTCTCAAATTGTAATAACCAAATTCGACTTGTTCTAGCTGAATCATGATGGATAGATCTCTTATATCTCATCTTGAATATTGAGATTAATTTGTTGCAAGTTTCCTTTGGATGTTTGTATATTTAAAAGACACAATTCAGAGAGAGAGAAGAGCTAGTTGATGTAAGAATTGAACCTTGTAACAGTGGAACTCTTGTTAATGAAATTTCCGGCCTTCCGATATTTTTCCCAAATATGTGAGTTAAGCACAGCCCTGACTAATGAGTTGGGCCCACTCTTCTGATCAGGTTTTGTCCGTGTGTCCTTTTTATGTATATTGTTTTACTTGTTGTATTTTCTTTATTGTTGTTACAAATTTCCATAGATTGTTGTGAATGTTTTTCTTTCTGCAATTTAGTTTTGATTAATGTTATAGCGATGTTCTAATTTCTTAATCACGAACCCTTGGTCAATGTAAGATTTTAACCTTACTCCTGCACATACCTCGCATGTTACCTTGAAAAGTGTACGCACCCGGATTGATTAATTAATGTAGGAAACGAGATTGAATAATTTGTTCATCCTCGAACACCAACAGCTGTCGCATCTAATGTTGCACTTTCTGCTTCTTTAGGCTAATAATCCCAGCATCTAAATAGGATTTCTTTATGGGATTCTTATAGTTTAGGCAAGTCGGCTTTTCTCCCATCTTTTTTATTTTGCCAGGTGATGAAATCAGTGACCTTTTTAAAGCTCTCATCATATTCAAGTCTCATCTCCACGACTTGACTTGTCAATTTGCTGCTTGTTTCACAATAATATTTCCATTGCGAAATATTCTGGCATAATAATTCTTTCTAGTGCATTAGTTGGGAGTTAAGACTGAGTGCTTTGGTAACAAACTGGTCAAATTTTGGATCATCTTTGTGTAGATCATTTATTGCCTGTATTTTTGCTTCCTTCTCGGCTAAGCTGGTTCGATGTTCTATTCGCAACTGCCCGAATTCCCGTTGTAGCTTAGCTAACTATATCTCTGTCTTCTAGTCAGATTTTGCTTATTGTAATTGTTTCTAAAGATAAATTATTTTATCTTCTTTTTCTCTAAGAAACATTTGTACTTCTGTTGCTTTGTCCATGGTCGTTGTAGCATAAGCACCTGGAAATTGTGAGAGTCTAGTAAGATTGGTTGATGGGTCAATGGGTGAGTCTTTCTAGAGAACATCCATTGGTTCATTTTCAGGGGTAGTAGTAACTGTAGATTCCAACTTCCTTTCCATTCATTGTCTTTTCACCACAACCTTATTTTGCGGGCTATAAAACACATGTAGAGGGGGAATTTCTTCAATTCTCAGAACTATTTCGAAGGTGGGGGTAACAAGATGTGTTCTACCTCTTATGTATTTGTAGTCTCTTCTGTTCTAATTTCCTGACTTATTTTTTGTTGTGGAGTTTGCAACTCTGGCGTTTGTTCCTATATGTTGAGACTTTTATTAAAATTGTCCCACTCTTCCTCTAAATCAATTACCAGGGGTTTTATTGGCTGTCTGGAGGTGGCATGGATTTCAACTTTCTTGTTGACCGAAGTTTCTTTAGCTCTCTTATGTGTAGATTGGGCTATATCCTTTATCGACTCCATGCTTCTGCTTTTTCCATTTTGTGATGACTTTTGCGATTCCCTGGTAGATTTCTCTTGGGATTCTATTCCAGAATTGGCCTAAGAATTTTTTTGGAGCAGCTTCTATAGTCACACTGGGAGTAGGCTCCCTTATCAGTTTAATCAATAATTGGTCCAATGGGACCTTTGCTAACCTCCTTTCTCTGTAACTATACAATTTTTCCAAATCTTCACGGTCAAAAGGTAATTGTGCAATATGCTTCACCTTTGTGAAGGTGTTTGTCTGCAAAAGGATGTCACAAAGGCATCTTCCTCATTACTAAATACTTTTATTTTCACCAAAGTGGTGAAATTCTCAACAGTGTCGAACAAGTCATATTGCCTTCTAGGGAATTTGGTAATCGCAAAGATAGCATGTTATTTACTTCTCTAAATGCATGCCCTAGGTCGTGTAATGCAAATGCTCCACAATGTAAAGGGAATGTAGGCTAGATGGCCTTTTTTTATTCCTTTAATGTCTTGTTCATCCCTCCCTTACTAGCTATTTGATAGGCTATCTCTTTAGCCATTAATTTTTTTGGAACATAGTATGGGTGGACATGGGGAGCGGTGATGCTACATAAAACCCTGATATACGTAAATGTTTCCTCCCCAAACCATCTAGCCATTAGGAGGATATATACTTCTGCTTCTTGGGAAAACCTGGGGGCATCTCGATTATAAATTTGCTTGTAAATAGGGAGCATAACTCCATGACAAATCTTGAAAAAATGTGGTTGAAAGTTGGATTCCCACATGTCCTTGTGGTATATGTGAATGGGAAGTGGATTTCGAACATTTCATTTCCATCCCATGATAGGGAATTTCAAACTAAAATAAATTGCTTCCATTACATAGGAACTCATAAAAAATGGAGGGTAAACCCTCGAAGCAACACTTATTTTCCTTCTATACTCGATAATTGTTTTTGTTAAATTGTCAGACAAAATTTGTGCCTAATTCATTACAGTTGCATTAATAGTTGCATCTATAATGACAACCACTATGGGGAGAACTTAGTACTATCAGGGCTGCAAAATAGTCTACATAACATGGCCGCTGCAAAACTATTAGGGGGACAAATAGACGAAGTAGTGGACATATCGTTTTTGTCTTTCTTTATTTTTTCCCCATTATTTGACTAAACCTAGGTGCAGTCTACTGGGTCGTCATTCTCTTTGGAAAACTTTTCAACGAACTACCTATTGTAGATGACTTGTGGATCTGGTAGGTGGCACATAAGCTATAGGTTGTCTGGGGTAAGAGATCCCATAACCTCTTGGCTTCTTGTCTTGAATTCTCTGTCTGAGATGTCAGCTTCATCAATAACCCATTTAACCATGTCAATATAATGGATTATCTTCAGGCACACGGTTATGTGGTGCAAAAACGAGCATGCCATGTCTAACATGGAAGCATCTGAGGAATCACATCTGTCAACTGTAATCTTCATTTCCAGAATCCTTGGTTGCTCTTCCTCTAGTATATTATACATGGCCTACCATGTAGAGGTTCCTCCTTCTCTATTGCATGTAGTATCCGTAAACAGAGGAGCCATTTTTGACTTCTCAGAGACGACTGCCTTCCCTTTCTTCACCATTGTTCTCAACCATTTGCTCTGTGGATTTTCCTTGAAAGTGGAGAACAATAGCTATCGAATACACAAATATGATAACGAATGTAAAATGAAATAATTCAGATAACTTGTAAAGGTAATAAAAGGAGTTTTATTCGAACGCACGTAAGAAGATATCATATCACGCTAAACAACTTTTCACACATAAATGCAGTTATCTCTTACTAAATTCCTACTAATGCTTCGTATCCCTTAGCTTTAATGCTCATAAATGTCTGCATCATAAAACAGGAAGAAAGCTTCTAGGGTGGCGAGCCTTTGAATTGCGATGATGGCGATTGTGTGATTTGCGAAGCAATATTGCAGATCGCAATATCACATTATTCCTTTTCACCTTTATTACCTCCTACTGTGTTTGTGCAAGATGCAAGCCACTCGTTAAATGTTTCAAAACATAGCTATGCTAGGTTTATCTATGTAAAAGACCCTTTTTAATGAGTGGCGGACCTAAAACATTTGCTTATGATATATTTAAGGAGTGGGTCGAGGTCTTGATCACATTTCGCAATATCGACTGGTGGTAAGTATACAGTGTTCATTTGAATGTCTGAAATGTGATGTGATAAAGGTTATAACGCCATCGCAATTTTGCATTTCACATGTTTCACAATAACCTTTTTAAGGCGGGTCTTTTATGAATGGTGACATGTGATGCGAGACTAAGCCTAAAAAGCTTAAGGACTTAGTTTATGTCGGATTTATGATAGCTTCGAGCATAGAGTCCTTATTTAATCATTTAACTTGATTTTGGAGGGTTAGAAAGGTCTTTTGGTGGTGCTTAATCATGCTATATGTGGGAAGGTAAGCATTTAGTAGTTTTCTAAAAAAGGGGGTTTGATTGATATCTTTTCTTTATTCCAAAAATAAAAGAAATGCCTAAATGCTAAGTTTTGTTTTTTGGATAGATTTTTTAAAGGGTTCCCATTTATTAATGTAATATTAATTACTATCACTAATAAATGGGGGGTTGTTGAATAGCACAACAATTGGCGATTCACTTGGAAGAACTAGTTATCTCTGAAAGTTTTTTGAAATTTCTAAAACTTCCAAAATAAAGATAGTTTTGAAAATAAAATAAGTTATATGGAATATAAGGTAAGTAATACTTCTCTTGATAAATAAAAGAACATCTGCTTAACTACCATTCTTTTGATTATTCTTTCCTCATAAAAGGTCACTTTGTCTACATCAGTCTTTACTTGGTTTTTAAAGATAAAAGCAAGAAGTCTCTCCTCATATTAGTTTTTGGTATACTCAGTTGTCATAGATAGAGCCTCTGCTACTAGCAAGTGTTCATAGCCTCAATAGGGTTACCTCTTAACCAGCAATGATTCAATATCCCACTTAAATCATAATGCAATTTTAAAGATAAGCTCATAATTATACTTATTTATTTCTTTATTTTCTGAAGTAATTCATTGTTGCTTCAACTCTTCATCTTTTATTTCTTAAAAGACAATGTTTAGTTTGGTGACCAACATTGACACTACCATTCAGTTGACTTGTAACTTAACTGAACAAGCTGGCTTGTGATGAGACCCCTTGTCTTTTGATTAATATAATCTTAAGCCATTACCATGTTTTGATATGCAGTATTGGTAATTTCAGTTATTTATAATCTTATGATCATGGTAAGCCGGTTGTTGATGAGACCTCTTATCCTTTATGTTTAAGTATATTTTAGAATTACACTATAAAAATGAAAGTTGATTAAGTGGAGAGAATCATTAGCTCCTTAAGAGATTCTGGATGACAATTGTAGAGTTTTAAAGATGCTTTTCTGGAGAGGGACTTTTCTTTGTAAAGGAGAAGTTCCTTTCTTAAAGCTAAGTTTAATCAAAATTTAGATAATTTAGGTAGAAAATAGGCAATTTAAGAGCGATAGAACTTAACTATATATTTCATATGTGAAGATTACTTTCATAACCATCTTTACCTACACAAGTGAAAAGTCAAAATTAAAAAGAGACTATCCTTTATAAAACCAAAAGTAAATGCTTTTCTATTCGTATTATTATTTCTAAAAGAAAATTTTAACTAAAGGCAATAATATACAGTGAACAGAAGAGATAATCTTCTATGGAAAGTATTTCTTTAGAACTTGCCCATTAACAGGTAGAGATTCTCTCTTACCTGATAAATCTTGTAATAGAAAAGTCGATGGGCCTATTTGTTCCACAATCTGAAATGGGCCAAGCCACATTTGTTGGAACTTGGTATGCTTAAATTTCTCTTTGTGGGATTTATCCCATTTTAATACTAAGTCTCCGAGTTGAAAAGACTTTGAAGTTAAAGAATTTGAATCAAAGGAAGCTTTGACTAACTACTGATGGTGTGCATGCGTGGTATTGCCTTTCTCCCTTTCCTCTTCGAGCTTAAGAATTTGTAATTGTCTAACCTACATAGATGAGGAAGGAGTCTCTTCAATGAATTGAGCTAAGGCTAAGGAGGGAATAGCTACGTTTTTTGGCAAGACTGCTTCTTTTCCATAGACCAAATTAAAAGGAGAAGTGCCAATAGAGGCTTTCTGAGTTATTTAATCTGCCCATAGAGTAAACACTAAAGAATTATGGTAGTTCTTTTGGCTTTGGTCAACAATTCATTTAATAATCCTGATGAGATTTGTTTTGTGGATTTGGCTAATCCATTTCCTTGCGGATAATAATTGGCAGAATACTTAAGCTTAAAACCTTTTTTAAGAGAAAATTTTTTCATAGCATTGCCTAAAAAATAAGATGTTGTTGCCATTATGATACATATGTTGTACTTGATGGCAACCCACTCATCTCAGAAGATAAATTATGGTGCAGCAAAGTTCACGCACTTTCATGCAGAGAAAATTTCACACACTTTCATGCAGAGAAAAGTTCACGCACTTTCATGCAGATAAAAGTTCACGCACTTTCATGTAGAGAAAAGTTCATGCACTTTCATGCAGATAAAAGTGCACGCACATGGGAAAACTTATGGTTGGTTCATGGTATTAGTCCGATAGTTTTGATCCTATGGTTTTGGTCTGTGGTATTGCATCCAAAAGAGTTGAACCCAAGTATTGGGTCCGTGGTATTGTTTCTCAATGGTTTTGGTCCATGGTTTTGAGTGAGGCCTAGACTATAAAAGGAGAAGATCATTATGCAAGCATAGAGAGAAAGTCATGAATATCTGATGAAGTGTGAGATCCAGTATGTAGACAATGGGTTCATGATGCATTGCTTGATCTGAGCTAAGGAGGAATATCACCGGTTGGTGGAGAACAAAATCTAAGGATAGATCAAGATCAAATGGTCTGGAATGAATCATCTTTATATGGTTTGATTATGGATAGACTAGATCTAAATTATTGATGCATGTTTTATTGTACGCATGTTATGATCTAGGTATGACTGATGTCTGAAACAACCACAAAGTCATGATTGAATATGTATAGATCTGTACGCATGTTGACTTTGGCGAAAGCGCGTATATACATGGGTTTGATTCATCGTAGTAGCGTATACATAATGAAGTATGATGTTTGAAGTTGCAATTGGGTTTGATTGTTATTGCAGAGTTCTGTAGTCTGCTCTGTGTTCTAGTGACTGTGTTGTTGATAGGGTTTCAGTGTTTCAGTGATTCAGAAATTGATGATGCTAGTATTGATTGTTTTGTGCTTCAATGTTGTTGACGGGTCCAGTGTGAAAATTGGTTGAAACATGGCCTTCAAATTATAGTGTTTTGTTTTAGGAGTATCCATTCTGAAAATGTATGAAACGTGGTACCTGGAGGAAGAAAGTGAAGGTTGTTGCCTTCTGTAGGTTGGCACCTACGAGAGCTAAGGGGGTAGTAGCTCCCTTCTAGTAGCAGCTGAAGAACTAGTAAAGGTTGGAGCATTTCCGTAGGCCAGCACCTACGTACTAGTAAGTGGATCGGCTAGTACAAGAGCTAAAGGGGTTGTAGCTCCCTTCCATGAGAGTCTGGAGAATGAGAGAAGGTTGTAGCCTTTTGCAGGTAGAAGCCTGCGTACTGGTATAAGACTGCACCAGTACAAAACTATTGTAAAAGAATTTTCTTATTAAAAAAAGATAGAGATGACTTGCAGCAGGTGGTTTTCACCCACATTGGGTTTCCACCTTATATCATGGTGTTCATGTGTGTTTCTTGTGTGTGATGATCTGTTCTGTTTTACTACACCTGCTTACTATACATATGGTTAAAGAAGTTCTAATGCACTAACTAAAGATCAACATTTAATGGATTAATTGAATCATAAGTATTCTGTATATATGCTAGTTGCATTAGACACAGTTGTGTATACATGTGGGTTCCCTTAATTGAAGTAGCATATATGTATCTAAGTAAGGAAATGAAAAAGTTTTATTGGTTTGATAATACTGATTCACCCCCCCTCTCAGTATTATTTCCAACAATTGGTATCAGAGCAGGTCCTTTGGTAGAAGCTTGATCGCTTGAAGGAGATCTGTGGAACAATGGGAA
>APFE030028045.1:72114-85743 GCA_000404065.3 Pinus taeda | reverse complement strand
AGGCGAAGTACAAGAAGAAGATGTAGAAGTAGGCGTCGAAGGGGAGAGATCCACCTTAGGATCAACATGATGTTGTTCAGGTGGAGGGATTGATGGAGTAGCAGCCGACACGGCAGGGACCAAAGAGGTTGAAAACAACCAAACAAGCAACCCGACAGTTAACCCCGAAAGGGATAACGTCGCCATATAAGGAGCACCAACATTCCCAAGAGGAGGGAAATGACTAGGATTCCCGTCAGGAGGGGAACTTGGGTTGGTGAACCCTGGAAAAGTTGCCATAGCAAAAAAAAAGAATCCTATTCAAGCTAACGCACACAAGATCTAACCAGGTAATGTTATCATGGCCGAATAAATTTTTAAGACACAGGAACTAAACTTGACCTTTTCATGTTTCAAGAGTCGAGAAAAGGATGAAAATATGACTCTAGTCTCCTTCGAATGTTTAATGAGCATGAAGTGACAAGACGCTCACTGGCACCTTTTCTTTTAAGGAGTCTGAAAAGGATCAAAAGTGACTGCTTTGGAGATTCTAGGCAAAGGGTTTACCAAGCAATCCGTAAAACTGCTTATACACCTTGGCAATCGTATGAGAACCAAGGACTTTCCGTACTGCAGTTAATCTTCCCGAATGTTTTGTTCGATGCGTTACGGCTTATAAGGCGGTAGACTCGGCTTCCTATGGATAAAGGATGCAAACCTAGTGGAGTCTCCCCATATATACGCGACGGTACGTGGGAGCCCAAATCCGTGCTAGACCACAATTGAATCACACCAAGAGGAATCACCCAACCTTAATGTGAAAGCAAGAGTGACTAGGTTTAACGACGCCGGAGCACATCTCTAGCCTAGACCTCTAGATATTTGCGTTAAGTTCCAATGTGTTTTTAGGTTTATTCAGTTTATTTTACGGTTGATCTTGAATTAAGTTTTGATTTCAGGCCCTACCGTGTGATCTCTCACAATTACTTAGATGCAAACTACATGCCAAAGAATACCATTTCGTTCGATGAATTCTAATTATGAGAAGGTTAAGAATTTTCCAATCAAACCAAATGAAAACAAGCAATCAAGCAATCTAATGCAGCTAATGGCAAGGAAACGAAACTTTTCTTTTGAGAATACAAATCAATGAAATGCTCTTTTTCCTTTTTAACTATTGAATGCAAAAGATATTAGCTTGATTTTTTTTTTCAATGGCACAAAGCACTTAAAATGAATTTTGAGAGACAGCAACACCGAGCAAAAGGAATAAAATCACTCAATGAAAACACAACAAAGCTCTCAAGACACCAAAACAGTTCTCCAAATCAAAGGAAAACAAAGGCTTGTACGAGCTATGTGATCTAATCCCAACAAGGCTAAAAGGAATTCAAGCAAGAAGGAAGCAAGTGTGAACTGATCGATCCAAACAATTGTGATCTATGCTTGGTAGTGAAGAAATCGAATCAACATAAAAAAGTGGTTCAATAATCGACACTAAAAATCAACCAGCAACAAGCAGTGAAAAAGCCTCAAGCAAGTCAATAAGAGGGTTGTGGATGAACCTTGAATAGACAAGTAACCCAAGCAAATGGTTTCTCGATGAAACTTCTAAAGGGCTAGGTCACATGGTCTAAAAACACAAGACTCACTCGAATGAAATCAAAGAGAGAGTGCCCCTAACCAAACGCAATCAAAACAAGCTAATGAGAGACAAGAAACAACAGGGGATAAGAAAGATTGATGGATTCAGGAGATAAAGTTATAAAAACAACTTTTCAGGAATCAGCGCAAGTTACACACTGAGAACCCGCGATGATCACTATGTCAGCGCAATTTTTACACAAACAACTCGAGATGTCAGCGCAAATTTTAAACAGACAACCCGCGCTGATCGCAGAAAAACACAGTCGTCGCGGGAATTAAGCTAGCAACCGAAGGTCAGCGCGTGTAAAAAGCTAGCAAGTGGCGCTGACATCGCGACTATACACGTCATTTCCGCGATGATCCAATTTCTAGGATCGTCGCGACTGTTAGGCATAATTACGCGATGAACAGGATGTTGCAAAAGGGTGAGCGCGAGGACAACGCGACTGTTAAAATTAAATCCGCGATGGAGCTCAAAAATAGTGGTAGGCAAATCAAAACTCCCAAATCAAAATGGCCAATCTTTCAATCAAACAGGGGCATTTCCCAGATCAACCCAGGAAATCTAAAAGCAGAGAACTAATCCCCAATCTTTGACAAGAGAATAACAATCAAACTCAAAAACAAGGATGAAAAACAAGAGACACAGGCAACATCCCCAGCGGAGTCGCCAAATTGTTGGAGAGGTAAATCCCCTCTATGGATAGAGGTGATCCCTACTAGCCCAGAATGGGTCTAGCAACAACCAATCAATGCTACTCTGCAAGTTCCTAGTTGCAATTAAAGAGTGGGTAATGAGCACCTACTTGGATTCCAGTGCTATTGTTTGACGAAGAGATGCCGCTCTCGCTCCTTTGCTCTGGTCGGTCACGATCCTCCACTATCCTCGTGGATGGACACTTGCACATGCAAAAAGAGAACAAACACAAGCGTGAAATCTAGTAAAAGAAACTATACATCAGTCAGAAAGGATGTAATTCACATTAACCATTATAAGACAAATGCGAATGGAACCATAACAATAGTCATCTATCTTTTATTAATCAAAACAGAGAAAGGTACAACCAATGTTCTGACACTGAGTCCTTCTCAAGAGGGTCCAGCCAGCAAGTCTCATAAGCATTCACCCTTGGAGGTAGATCTCCCAAGACAAACAACTCTCTCTCTCACACAAGGCAACAAGACTTCACAACCTTCCTTAAGCTCTCTAGCAATCCACACTTAACACACCAACTGCCTATTAAGAGCAGCACTAAAGCACTATGAATTCCTCTATGTCAAAGCTATGTCCAAAAACTCGCTACTCATGGCAATGGTGGAGGCTTATATAGGAGAAGGAGTCTCCATGAATGGTGGAAGGATAAGCTTATCTCCAAGAAAGGTGGCTCATATGACGAACAGACATGCCATAGAAGGGAGGGTGACATTACCAAGGCCAACAACCAGGTCTGGAGTCATCTGGAAGGCTGGCTGTTAGAACAAACTCGCCCAAACAGGATCAGCACGGGTGTATAACTGGACTGGAGCGCTGATATCGTATCTCAATAACGGAGGAGACTATGTCAGCGCGACTTAACACAAACATAGGATGTGCTGGCTATGAAATTCGACCAGCGTGGAAAACCCGTGTGCTTCCGCGCTGGCAGCGCATCAGTTGCACTAGAAGCCGCCAGTCAACGTGGTTATTTTAATAACAGTCGCGATGATGAAATAAACTTTGGCAAAGAGGGTCATTTGGCCAATTCAGAGAGCATGAACATGATGGATTTGATTTCATAACACAATAGGGAGACTGATAGGGAGATAGTGACAAATTACTGTGTAACAGTAAGGATATAAATATGTTGTTTAGAAGAATGAAGAACAATCTCATCTATTATGTCCAATCCCCATTTTTCAAATGGTTGGTCAATGTTGACTGGATGTAATGGTAGAGCGGGTTTCCTCTGTCATCTAGCAGTTGTTTGAAAAATCTTACATTTCCTTACATAATTGTGTGCATCTTTGAACAACATTGTCCAGTAATGGCGGCATGCAGGATTTTATGTGTTGTAGTATCACCTCCAAAGTGACCACCAGCTGGTCCATCATGAAGTTCTTGCAACACCTTCTCTGCCTCAAATTTTTCAAGACATCTAAGTAAAACATAATCATAATTTATTCTAAATAGCGCATCCTTAACAATTTGATATTGCCTAGCTTTTAATCTCAAGGCTCTTTTCTTTGTGTAATTTAATTGGGTTGGGGCATATCCATTTTTCAAGTAAAATATGATATCAGCATACCTTGATTCTGTGTCATTAAGGCTTACCTCATAGATTTGTACATTGTCACCTGAATGTTGTAATTCTGATAGATTCCATGCTCCTGCCAACATCATGCAAAAACCTTGACCTTTTACAATTTTTGTTGGGTTAATTTATATGTCATATTCTTATAGGGTTGTTACCCAATTCTGTCTCTTTTCACCTACATCCCTTTGTATTAAAAGATTTCTCACTGCTGAGAATGGTACTATTACTTTAGTGTGGGTTTTGAGGAGAAAAGGCCTGAAGTGTTTTATAGACTTGAAAGCAACAAAAGCTTGTTTCAACATCTGAGTAATTTAATTCAACTCCCTGCAAATTGGAGCTAAAGAAAGAGATTGGAGCTTCAAATTTTTCTTGATTTACTTGTGTCAATATGGCTGCATATGATTTCTCAGAAGTGAAAGTATATAGAAAGAAATGATTCGAAAAATTTGGCATTGCTAAAGATGGGGCATTTATGATTACTTGTTTTATCAAGCTACAAGCTTCATGTTTCGAATGTCCCCATTTAAACAGAGAATTTATCTTTATCGTGGATTGAAGAGGTAAAACAGTTCTTGAGAAGTCAGGGACAAATATTTTAACAAAATTTATTTGACCCAGGAAACATTGCATTGATTTTTTGTTATCCGGTAAAGGTATTTCAGAAATTTCTCTAATTTTGTCAAGGTCAATATGAATTCCTACTTTGGACACAATGAATCCAAGGAGCTTTCCTTCACTTTATGCGAAAAAAGACTTCTTGGGGTTAAGAGAAATTCCATACCTTTGGCAAAGTTCAAATATTTGTTTTAAATATCTTAGATGATTACTATGTTTTTTGGAGTATACCGTTGTATCATCCAAGTAGATCACTACTGATTTTCTTACTAAACCTTTGAAGGCTATATCGATAGCTCTTTGGAAAGTGGCACTAGCATTTATCAGTCCAAATGGCATCTTCTGATAAGCATAAGTGCCCTGTTTTGTTCTGAATGTAGTTTTCAATTGGTCATCTGGATGTACTAAGATTTTATTATAACCTGAGAATACATCCAAGAAAGACATTGTCTCTGAGCTTGCTACTGATTGCAAAATCTGTTCCATAAGGGGTAATGGGAAATTGTCCTTTTGGAAAGCTTTATTGAGGTTGCGGAAATATATACATATCCAAATATCACCATTATTTTTTCTCACTTGGACAAGATTGGAAACCCCCCGGGAATGTCTGACAAGAAAAATATTTTTTGCTTTCAGTAGTTTATTCAACTTAGATTTAATTTGACTTTCTAAATTAGGATGGATCTTCCTTAATTTCTATTGAATAGGTCTTTCATCAGATATCATGAGAATAGTATGTTGAGTAATAGAGGTGTCGTATGTCTTGAGATATTCATAGTTCCATGCAAAGACATTCTTGTATCTTTTCAACAAACCTATAAAAGTTGCTTTTTCGTCTGACATAAGTCCAAGACCTAAATTAATATTTTGAGGTTTTAAATCAATCCCAAGATTGATCAATTCGAACCTCAGAGTCGAAATCTGAATTTTTGAATTGGTGGATCATTTAAATCTGTCTTTGAGGTCATATAAATATTCCAACTTAACTACATATTTTGGTATAGCATTAATGGTTGTTTCTTGTTTAAGTTTCTTATCATGTTGGTCTTGATCAACTATCTGGTCATCATAAGAGCCTTCTGAGGTCAAGAAGTTTATGATATCGGGATCGTTATTAAATAATCTCCAGTTGGTGATATTATCAGGAATAGAAGGCGTAAAAATTAATTCAATGGAAAATCGATCTAGGCTATAATCTTCTGGTGAGATAAGCTTGGAAGTGACATTGGCTAGAAGGTCAACACTAGCATTCTGGAGTCTTGGAATAGGGGAAATATTAAATGTTGTAAAGTGAAGAGTACAGTCTTGACTAATGACTGATAATGTCTCAAATGTCCTGACAAATAGTGTATAATATTTTTCACCTATTTTATGACAATCTCTAAATCTCCAAATTCTTGGAGGTATTTGACGTTGAGGCCAATTGCCTTATACAAACCTTGAACTAGTGCTTCATATTTAGTGGTGTTGTTTGTGCAATCAAATTCAAGTCTGCATGCCAACATAGTCTTTTCCCCCTCTTGGTTGGCTAAGATGCAACCTCCTCCTCCTCCATCATTGGATTTAGATCCATCAAAAAATATTTTCCAAAATAGAGATCTAACTACAGGTTTTTTATAAAATTTACACATTTAGAAGTGTTTTTTTGGGAAAAATTTTCACTTGAGAGACAACAAAGTTTTCTAAGAAAGGTGAAGTGTGAGCATTGAAATTCCCTAGAAATGATTCTACAAAATAGTTTCTGATGATATTGTTTCTATATGCGATTGGTTCATTTTCTCCTTCTAATTATGTTACTATGTACTTTTGATGTTTCTCGCGATCAACCCTTATTTGATTTGGTTTTCCATTGTATGGAACTTGCCACATGTGAGACCAATCAGTTGAAAAATAACCATGAAGTTTTTCCAACTAGTCTCTACTAAGGATTAAGCCATAGAACTCGGGAATGCCAGCTACAAGTATGTCAATGACTTGGAAAACTTTAGGGTTTGATGAAAGTCTGATGGTTACTTGGTTAAGTTCCCCCAACAACTTCAACTTGAGAGCAATCTAATTAAACTATTTGTACAACAAATTTATGATGTTGAACATTCAACTTTGCACAAATTGTTCTGGGTAAGATGTTAGATGAAGCTCCAGAATCAACTAGACAATTGTGTAATTTTTTATTAAAGACTTAAAAATTAAGGAGAAATGGTGGAGTGTGGGATTTTGATCTTCCCCCAATTAAAGGTATATCGGTTGGATCAATAATGTTCAAAGAACCACAAGGGGGTCTTCCCATTTCTTAGGTAGCTTGTGAGATCACGGTAGCAGGAAGCGGTGCAGTAGGTACTGCTTTAACTTCTTTAAGAAGTAACTTCTTCTGATGCTTGAATTTACTAAGCTCATGAAAGGTGATTTTTTCCCTAGTTTTCTTCATATCATCAATAATATTATATTTCATTTCATCATAAACTATCAAAGTTTTAGATGAAGGAGAAGGATCCAATTGAGTAGGCATAGTTTGAGTGGATTTTGGTACATATTTCTTACCTGTTGCTTTGTCCCTAGGGGGTGGCATTGAAGCCTTCTATTTTGGATTTGTTTGTGACAATTCAACAAGGTTTTTACTTTACGTAGCAACAGGGAATGCTTCTTGCATTTCCTCATTGGGAAGTATAAACTCCCACATTCCTTGTAATTCTACTACTTCTTCATCATCCGTTTGTTCTTCGTTTGTTGAAACTTCTTCCTCCTCTCCATCTGATTCAACATTTGATATAGCATTTGGAGGTTTAGGATTAGTAGGGTAATTCCTTTTAAATGGTCTGAAAGGTTTCTCAGAGGAAGCCTCTGCTACCTGTTTTTTAATATCAACCATTTCGTTAGACATGGTCTCGAGGACTTTCTGTAACCTTTCAAGATAAAAAGGATCTTTTGGTGGTTTCTTCTTAGAGCCATCTCTAAAGGTTACTTTCTTAGATTTCCATTCTTCTAATGCGGTTTTCTTTTCCACAACTAAAATGCGTTTCTCCACAGTTATTGCCTATTTCATATTTTTGGCCAAAGTTGGTTTGGTAGCTCTATCAACGAAGATATTTGTGTTTGATAGTAAAGCATAAATGTACCACTCATTTTGGACCTCATCACTAGGCTTAGATTCCGTTGGTATCTTATTCAATAATTTATTGAAGCAAGAGTTGAAATCCTTAATGGGTTCTTTTGGTTCATCTTTCAAGTTGGAGAGATCATTTATTAAGGTAGTTGTAGATCTATCATCTCCAAATTTAGTTAAAAATTTCTCTTGAAAAGCATCCCAACTATTAATAGAACCTGATGGTAACGAAAAGTATCATGATCCTACTACTCCCTATAAAGTATATGGGAATAATCTTACAACTGCGCCTTCTTCCACTACTTCATTCAAGTTAATGGACAAAATGAAATTATTTATATGTTCCTCAGCTAATAGGCCATTGTCACGATTGAATTTGGCAACCATTTCTCTAGGTGTGCTGGTAATTGATGTAAATTTCTAGCCATCCTAATAGCACCTAGGTTTTTCCATGGCTTTGGAGGACTATGTGCCATTGCTGGTATTTGGGGAGGGGAAGGTGTAGCAGTGGTTGAAGGTGATTGGGTAGAGGAAGATGTAGCTCATGTACCTGTGTGAATCACGATCTAGAGTGGCGAGCTAGATGATTGATCTTATGAGGGTATAGATGGAATGAATGAATATGATGATAGAACCTCGCTATGAGATACAAATGGTGTTTTCTTAGCTTTCTTATGACTTGGCAGAGGAAATTCAAACAAAGGAATTCCAAACTTTTTGCTCTGTGCTCTAGTTAACCATTGAGATGGAGTGAACTAAGACATAACACTATACTAGGATAACTCAAATTATTCTTGAGATATCAAAATCCCTTGTAATTTATGAATCAAATATTGAACTTCAGGGGCTTCAGTAAAAGAATAATGATCTGGATTGTTTGGGATTTTAGCAACGGGTTGTATAATTTTCTGTGCAACTTGTCACTTAGGATTAGGGGATTTGGAAGACTTTCGAGAAGTTGGAGGTGATGGTGAGGGAGTTTTACTCTTAGAATGTCTTGTTAATTTGGATTTATTTTCCATTCATAGTCAAGCCCTCCTTCTAGCACCAAAAATGTTGAAGCCTCAAAAATCGTTGCTTCAACATTGGGGAAAACCACCCGGTCTGGACCTTGGTTGGCAGCTCCTTTTCCGTTTGGAGTAGTGGCTCCGACTGGGATAATGTGACCAGTTTCCCAATCTATTTACTGATTTTGTTAATGGGGCGATATGTGATGTTTTGAAGTAATTTCTGAGCTAAAAATAACCTAATCCAAACTAACAATCACATGCATTTTATCCTAATTTAAACACTATCTAATTATATATATGTACCCGGGATTAAATTAATGTATGCAATCTACAATAATGTCTGTTCTAGAGGTAAATCCCCTCTACGGATAGAGGCGATCCCTACTAGCCCAAAACAAGTCTAGCAACAATCAAACAATGCTACCACGCAAGCTCCTAATTGCAAATAAGAGGTAGGTGATGAAGACCTACTTGGATTCCAATGCTTTCGTTCGTAGAAGAGACGTCTCCCACGCTCCTTTGTCTTGGCCGGTCACAATCCTCCACTATCCTCGTGAATGGACACCTGCACACAAAGAGAACAACACAAACACAAGCGTGAAATCTAATAAATGCAATTATACATCAGTCAGGAAGGACATAATTCAACATTAATCATTACAAGTACAACGAGAATGGAACCATAATGATAGTCATCTAATATTAATAATTCAACAAAGGAGAATACAACCAGCATCCAGACGCCAAGTCCTCCTTTGGTTGGGTCTCAGCTACACAAGTCTTGCAAAGCTTGAAGGGATGAGGGACAAGCCTCTCTCTCTTTGGTGACAAGATCTCCTTACTTAGGTTAAGCCTTATGGACACAAAGAAGGCTCTTGCAACTCTATTCTCTTGATATCTTCCTTTCAGCACCAGTATAATTATCACTACCACTACCACTACTACTAGCTTGCTCAAGGCATGGAGACAAGCTTTTATAGATGAGAGAGGAAGGGATAAGATCAATCACAACAATCATGGATTTGGCTTCATCACTTGGAAACTTCCATGGAAGGGTGGCAAACTGCTTCCCATTCAAGGAGATTCGAAGCCAAACCATCCTCACTTAACATAGATTCAGTTGGTGAATGAGTTGGAGAGAACTTTCGGAGGTTGATTGGTTAAAAACTTTGCCCAAATAGGTTGGTGCGATTGTGACTCTGGGATAGAGCGCTAATAGTGTGCCCATTTTGGAGGATTTTCCCCATTGGCGTGGGAAGAACACAGTGGCCCCGCGCTAATGTAAAAAGGGCTATTTTTATGGGCAAGCTGCAGGAGATGTCTTTAGGGCATGTGAAGCTCATGTTCAAAGGAGAATACTGCAAGTGGTTTCAAGTCTTGTCACTTCTCACAAGTCCCGGAATGCATCCTCCAAGGTGCAGGAGAGGGCTAACAAGGACGGTGATAAACGGTGACAAATTACTGTGTAACAGATGCCCCTAAAGCATGAGGCCCGAGAGAGAGAGGGGTGAAATGCTTTACAAGAACATGTGTGACTGAAAACACGGCCGCCGGAGAACCTGCGCAAAGAAGTACAACTAATATCTCAAGTACATGATATATGTGGTATGGGCGCAGCCATCCATAACAGAGTATATAAAAACTGGATCCCAGGTATGGACACAGCCATCCGATGAGGATCAATGAATGGACTCAGGCATGGTCGTAGCCATCCAATAAATGAGTCATGTAGTGATTACAATGAGCCACAAATCGCAACCTAGATCCCAATAAACAAAATCCAGGGTCTTGCTCTCCATCTCGACCCGAACAAAGTACAAGTTCAGGCATGCGAATACATGAGTTGGAGTGAAACATGCATGAACATCGTCTGATTACCAGTCAATGATGAAAAATGTTAACAGACGCGAGAGGTACCACCAATAATGACAATGGTCCTCAAGGTACTATAGGTACAATCCACGGCGTGTGAATCAATGAGCCAGTGTCGAACACCCATAGAATCATTCGATCGGAGGCCAATAATGAAAACCTCACGTCGAACACAAAGAACCTACTATTGAGGCATGCAGGCCCCAAGGTACCTGAAGGGAGTCTCTAGGTCATCTTCCCGGATAATGAGATGAAGTCGACAGGAAGTGATTTTGATCGAAGGTGGGCCATAATGTTTCCCACATCATCGACACGAGAAAGAGAGGGATAACATGTTTTGTGTGAGATATCAGAGGGAGGTTGAGTATTCTGCAGAGGTCAACTTCTCTTGAACATATTGGCGGCACAACAGCGGATTTGGCAGTATTTGATGTCAAATGATCAGGGGTCATGATGACAAGGCAATGAGCAGATGAATGGTCAAATAGGATAACCCAAACCCATGGAGGCAAGTGTGAAACAAGATGAGACGTCCCCACCCAGACACGAATGCAGATAAGTGCCATGTTCAAGAGCGACATACTGCCGACGACGATGATTATGGTTCCTTTATTCCCCCACCATTTCTGGCAAGTACCCTGGTTATTTTTGGATGACAAGCTTGACGGGGATAGCATATGCTTGAGAGGCGTCATTTCGACGGAATCTGATGTCATTAAGTTTTAACGAGTCTGACAAAGGAAGAACTCGGCGTCTTTTCATATTTAGAGAGTTTTAAAGACAACGAAAAGGAAACTCTAGGGGTATCCTTTTTCGTAAAGTTGTGTCTCTCGAGCCCGAAAAAGTATAAAACCATGCTCGAAAGAACCGCCCGATCATTACGATCGAGGAGTACTTTTCATAATAGTGACTTTGATCTGAAAAAGTAAAAAAGCGATCAAAACCACGTCGCTTCGTGACCATTAACGAACCGGAAACGACAAGGGTCCGACGATCTTTTCGTTTTTAAATGGTCAGAAAAGGGTTTAAAGATGACTGCCTCTCATTACCTTTTAACGAGTCGAGAGGACCAACTCGGCATTATTTTCACGTTTAGAGAGTCAGAAAAGAGCAAAAGATGACTCCAAAGTGACTTTTTCGTGTATTTACCGAGTCCGAGAAAGTATAAAATATAACTCGTTTCGCCATGAAAGCTCCATAAACACCTGTCGCTGCACAAAAAATTAGCGTAAAACCCATTTTTGACACAAATATCCATAAAAATATTCATAAAATGACTTTTAAAAGCTTAATTAGGATCAAAAAGCTATAAAAAGGTGAAAATGGTAAAATAAAAATTACTTTTCACTTTTTACCTTTGGAGAGCGACATTAGGGCTTTTTGGAGTGCAACCTTCAGTTGGCGATTGCGACCAATCCAGTGGACCATTTCGAGTGCCGTCAGTGCCAGGTAAGCGGTCTTGTCCTTAGCTCCATTTTCATCCATTTGAAACTTGTTTTTTTATTGCATTTTCATTTCCTATGGGGGGAATTTTAAATTTAGGGGTTGTGCCCATTGGCGCGGGTTTCGGGCACAGACCCGCGCCAATGGGGCAAATTTCCCACAGGGCGCGTGCCCATGGGCGCGACTGTTTTAGAAACAGTCGCGCCAATAGCCGCGCACACTTCTAGGCTAATTTTGACAAATTTAAAACCCATTTTGCTGCAATTCCAAGTTGTATGAGGATCTAATGCATCATTTTGACTTGTATTTGCAGATTAATCCGCAAAAATGGTGATGACATGGAAGGAATGGGAACATGACCAAGTGGACACATTGGCCCTAGCCGATGAGGATTGCATGGAAGCTCTTAGAGCATGTGGGCTCAAAAAATACTTCATGCTATCTTATTTACGAGCTCAGCCAGAGCTCTTGCAGTACTTGATTGACTTATGGGACGTGGAGGAACAGGTGTTCTGGATACAAGATCAGGTACTGGAGTTAGATGAGTCTGATGTCTACTTCTTGACTAGGTTGTCATGACAAGGGCCGGTGCCTCGATTGACTGGGAGCAGGCCATCTGGGGAGAAGATGGATGAGGTGAAGGCTCGGATTTTCCCGGAGACAAAATATGGGCAGGGTAGTTTGAAGGTGGATATCCCCACCGTTCAGGATTTGAAACTGCAAGCATTGCTATTCACTTTTACACGAGGTGTAGGGGCACAAGCACCGCACGAAGCTACGAAGAACCACCTACTATTAGCGATAGAGTGCCTTAGCCCGACGATCTTCAATTGGGTGTCAGCTATGACGACCAATATGAAGAGGCAGCTGACAAAGGCCAAGCGGGGCATGCTGCAATAGTTCGGGTATGGTTCCATCTTGGTGACATTCTTCTTGGAACGTGTGCCAAGCTTCCAGGGCCAAGGGGCCTTTGTAGCAGACCCAGCGCCTCGAGAGCTGAGGATGGCTCGATGGGCGGCATTGATGCTGAGGAGTGGTGGTGGCCAACAGATGTCCTTCAGACCGGAGTTCTTCGGGTGGCTTTGCCGCTAACTGATCATGGTGGAAGACTGGCCGTATGCGGGGATAGAATTCATTGGAGATCCTGACCTTCCCTTGCTGGATGGAGAGGACTGGGATGAGGAGATTGGTACGTCCTCATTTTTTGATTTTGTGTTTTTATGATTTTTTTGTTAGTACATGCTTGTCCTAATGACCTTTATATGCATATGCAGATGTCGGCCCAGAGCGTCCAGCTGGCTTGTCTACCATTGTGAGGAGACATCCAGTAGCAGCAGTAGCAGGAGCAGATCCTCAGGAGGAAGGCGGTGACAGAGGGGAGCTTATCCAGAACCTTGAGGCTATCACTCGAGGGATCCCAGATTATGTCCGGCTAGCGGATGTCCCGCTAGCGTACCAGAGGCACACAGTAGGGGTTCCAACTCGCATTCACCGGCTCCTGAGGCGTCTAGTGCAAGTGGTGACATGCTACCATGAGCATCACCGAGACTAGATATCTAGGCTTTTCCTTTTCATGCATATTTTTTGAGAGACATGTTGTCTCCGAATGTATTCAGACAAACATGTATTATTTTTTGATGATGCACGGGGTGCAAAAATTTTGGACACA